>VZRV01005918.1:721621-749850 GCA_013398115.1 Falcunculus frontatus | reverse complement strand
TTTTTTTTCATTTTTTATTTTTAACGTGGACATTTACTAAAAAGAGAGAAAGAAAATGTGCTGTTTAATCTCTCTTCAATCTCTGCCTGGTTTATTTTCCACACATATGATCTCTTCTGTTCTCTGGTAATAATCACCTAAACAACTGATTCACAGATGATCAGCCTGCAGTGTTTCTATCTGCAGGATGCGGTGCAAGGGAAAAGTGGAGAAATGCACACTGATTATTTTTCTTTCATACCTCTGTACTACACTGTCCCAACAAAGAAAATGGGGTTGTAGCAGCACACACACTTCTTTCTTTTGAGGTGTCCCTGGGCACTTACACAAATTTCCCAGAGCTCTCCCTGCACCTTCTTTCAATTAAATGGCTTTTCTTAACTTAATCTGGGACTGTTTAATTAGAGCTGGTTGGAAGTTTTCCCCAACAAAGCGAGGTTATTCAGCAGCTTTGAAACCCACTGATTTATCAGGAGAGAAAGACTTATCTTTCAATTAACTTCCTTCACCTGTGGATTGCCAGGAGCTCAGGTTTCTCAGCTCAGTGACAAGATTCCATTTGAATGACTGTTGGGCTCGAGACCTTAGGAATTTTTGGTTTTTCACCATAGAGCCAGGAGCCAATGCAGTTCTCCAGTGTGTGCAGCTATGGGACACGGCAGATGCCAGAAATCATTGACTATTTTGGTTTCAGACTCCACGGGCTTCTGTCATGAAACTCTCCAAACTGCCATCTCCAGATATTTCAGTATTTCAGTTTAGACACCGTATTTCAACGTTCATGCTCTTAGTTTGGAATGAAGGGTTTCTAGAAAACATTTTCCCATGATAGAATGAATTACTGATCATCATTAGCAATGAAACCTACCAAGAGGGGATAACAAGCTTCACTGGTCGGAGGAGGCACTTGTAAAATCAGACTACCACTAAGAAAATAATGACTTAATAGATTGTCCTACCATTTAGGCGGGGGAGATCTGGTTTTAGCCTGGTTTGAAATCAGTTGGAATCCTGGCAACCCTGAAATAATATATATGGTTTTTTCTTTTGTCTCTATGCATTGATTTCAGTAGCATTAGGACATTGTCCAGGATGGCTTGCTAAGATAGACACAGCAGTTTAAACACAGATTGGAGCTGTGTCTAGATTCCACTTTGTGAATGTTGATAACTTATAAAAGCAGGAAGTCAACCTTGATAGCCTTACAATTTGTTAATTACACAGCTATGTGGTTTACCAATAGAGAAATTGACATTTTGTCCTGTTTTAACATGTTTACAGATTTTACTGGTACCATTGTTTCACAGCTGGGTTTTTTTTTTTTTACCTTGAGATGATGACAGGTTTTTTGTCTGCTATGAATACAGATATATGCATTTCTGGGAGAAAGGAATGTGATTGTCTAAGTACTGCAGTGCAGAAAAAGGAATCCAAACTCTTCTTTATGCTCGGTATTACATCATTTGAAACAACACACTATCTCAAGATCTTCTGAGGACAGAAACTGCATCATAGTGGAAAGATTGAAATCTTACCTTTCATTAGCATAAAGATCCCATTTGCTGTCTTGGCAAAATCAAGAGCTACTAGGCTTAAAACCTATTCTCGTTAGAGGAGTAAATGCAATCATGTGTAACTTCAGTACCAAAGGAAAAAAATGCCATCTGTAGGAGGTCATTATTTAACAGAAATATATCTTCATTCTGTTAATTGTTGTGCTAAGAAACCTTTAATGGAAAAGACACCGAAGTAGGACATAGAGGTTAAAGTGAAGTCATTCACATTTTATTTTGTTTGTACTCAAAATTGATTGCAGCCTTTGCTTTCTGCTGTGATTTGTCTCTAATCAGCATTCCCACTGTTCTGAAAAATTGATTTGAATTCTAAGTTGATAGAGGAGATGCATATAAACAGATCTCCGCTCCCCTCCTGTGAGGGCAATTTATGCAAAATAAGTTTAGGGGCTCTGGGATTTAAAGTTTACTGACTTTTGTCTGTGGGAACTGGAGTGCCACTTTGCACATCGGTGAACATTGTCTGTGAATTACCTGCCTTAAGGGGGATTGTTAGCACATGAATCAAAAGTGGCTGACTAATGTAGAACATCTCAAACAAAAGGATTAGACAATAGCTGAGACGCACCAAGATGCATTTTAAATCAGCTCAAGTTAAATTAGGTGCTTTTTAGTCTAATACTGCTCTTAAGTATAATGTTGAACACTGGCTGTGAGAACAGCCTGATCTCTATACCCTTGTTTTGCTACAGAGAAGAGGCCATCTATTTATTTTCTCCTTAAAAGCAGTCTACTGCCTTTACCCATGGAAATGGTATGTGTTTCATTCATAAAGGAAGAGCACTCTATTCCTCCATGCCACAAAGTCCACAGATTCTCCTTTGATAATGTGCATAACACTCTGGGGAACGAGAGGATTGTGCACACATATTTTCTTGTATTTTTATATTGAAAAAGAGTGGTTTTCTTCAGATGATCTAGAGTTACCTTCTGCTCCTACTTAGAAACATTTGCAGCAGCAGCCTCAGTATGGTGTTTGCCCTTGAGAATCCTGCTACAAAGGCACCCATACCTGAGCTCAGATCCAGTCCTCTGGGATCACTTCCAAACTCTGTGAAAGTTTAAAGCATCAGTGGACTAAATGCTTGGTGACAAATGAAGATTATTTCATCTGGTGTAAGGAAAAACCAGGCAGGTCTGCAGGGTGCTTTCTGCTGTGGCCTCACCTGGCACACCAGTCTTCTCGGTTTGCTGAATTCTCCCTTTGGGTGTAAAGAGGCCTAGCATACTTTGGGTGTAAGGGCCTAACATGCTGCCTCCTTGTATCTCCAAACCAGGCGCTATGGGACTCAGAGAAATAAAACTGAGTGGTTTGGACCAATTCTGATCCTACTGAAATGGGAGCTTAATTAGAGTTTGGTCCTTAAGTGTAGTGAAAGGGCAGTGTTTACTGTAAGGAGGGTGCCCCATGTTTGTTGTTAAAAAGGACTGGTGGGTTGACGTTCAGTAAATGCCAGTTGCCCACCACACTGCTCTGTCACTACCCTTCTCAGCAGCACAGGGAGGGAGAAAATTATATGGAAAAAACTCATGGCTCAAGATAAATACGGTTTAATAAAGCAAAAACAAAGGCCATGTATAGTAGCAAAGGAAAACAAAAGATTTATTCTCTACCTCCCGTCAGTGTCCAGACACTTCTCAGGAAGCAGGGCTTCAGGGCACCTAGCAGTTGCTCTGGAGGACAGACATTGTAATGACAAATGCCCCCCCTTTCTCTTGGCTTTTATTGCTGAGCAGACGCCATATGGTGTGGAATATCCCTTTGGTCAGTTGGGGTCAGCTGTCCTGGCTGTGTCCCTTCCCAACTTCTTGCCCTCTCCCAGCCCAACAGGAGGCAGATTGTTCAAGAGGCAGCGCGGATGCTGTGCGAGCGCTGCTCTGCAGTTGCCAACACACGAGTGTGTTCATCAATACCTCGCTAGCTCCTGATACAAAGCACAGCACTATGAGGGCTGCTATGGGGAAAATGGGCTCCATCTCAGCCAGACCCAGTACAACTGGGCAACAGTTTTACTCTGGGCAACAGCTTTTGGAACTAGAATGCTGAGCAACCAGACTAATGTTTTCAGCAAAGAACTAGCAATACTTCTTATTTTAACTAGACCTGCATGAATGACTGGTCCTATTTGGAGGAAAATGGCTGGCAATGTTTTAAAGAAAAAGGGAAAAATATTTATGGATATTCATGAAACTAGAGTTTTTCAGACTGTTTGTTAGATAGGGAAGGGCTTTTTACAGGTTGAAAAAATATTTCATGTTGTTCCGGGACATTTCTTAAGGGCATGAAGGCAATGTAAAAATAAACTCATGCAGGATGACTGGAGCAATATTCACGAAATTGAGGAGGGCATATCCCATTTTGCAACCAGTGGTCCAGACTTTGACTTTTTAGGTAAGAGACTCCAGCTGCTCCACAATCCCCAGGTCTTCCTCTCAGAAAAAATGTCCTAAATGCCAGGCTGTCCAAAACATGCCACATGGGCAGATCAAGTGAAACCCCTGCAATGGATGTTGCCTGAGAAAGTAGTTCTGCTGGATTCAAGGCTGCTGAGCAACCTGTATGCAGTGGGGTAGGACAGGTAAAACAGCAGAAGCTGTGGTGGTGTGCACTGCCTTGTGTCCCTGCTCTGCCACCAGCCCTGCCCTACTCCCTGTGTTCTGAGAGATGTAGAGCTCCCAGCCACTTGAAGGCATTGGTACTTGTGGTGAAGAAAATTCACTGTGGCTGCTATACGTGATACAAAGGAGCCTCTCTTGAATGCTGATGTGTCCAACCTCATGTAATTCATGAACATTCACTGAGTAAAAACAGGTGATGATTATGGTCTGGGTTGGTGTCTAGGGTACTCATCTGAATTTTCCACTCTCTGCTTCCGAGTATCTTCAAAGCAAAAAAATTGAACTAATCCCTCCTAGAATCAGTATCATTGTGAAGGCCCATGATTCCAAGACCCTGATTTAAATAAGGTAGGGAAAAGAGTGGATATTTGCATCCAGTCTCACAAGATGTAGTTGGTGTGGCATACAGTATGTTTTCCATTTTCTGTTGTTTCAGAAATTGCTTTCAAGACAGTTTGTAAGTCTTGCGTGAAAAGTCAGAGCAAAAAACTATTGCAAAACCACCAAAATAATCCTTTCTACATTTTATTTCAGGTGAAACTGTTGACTGAATTTGACTTGATATTACAAGTGTTAGCATTTTTCTGTGACTTAGTGATTTCTTGCACAGTCTGTGCTCAGCTCTGGCTTGAGCTCTGCTGTTAGTTCACCCTCCTTGTGTTCTGTTTTGGGAGCGTTTAAGATACCTGCTCCATCACTGAGCCACAGCCTGCTCCACAGGGATGGGTGGACATACTAGCCGTGCGGTTGCACTGACTTTTCCAGCAAAATGGTTTCCATGATAAATACCTGAGGCTCTAAAGCAATGTGACTTCAGTCTTCCCCTTCCAAAACCCTAATCAAACAGCTGTTGTCTATATATATTCTACTCTGGCAAACATTTCATTCGCTCTATAATCTGTGGAAAATGCAACAATTGATCTCTGAGCAGTGTTGCTAAAAGCCACGGCTACTTTGTTTTCACTTGGAGTGTGTAAATGGCTTTTTGACAGGTTTGACTTCTGGGCAGTTCCTGGCTGAAAATGCTGTCATCAGCATTGATTTCCCTCCCGGCCTGTCACAGGCAAGCCATCCTGGGATCGAATGGCAGCCCACAACTATCAATATCCATTACTGGACTTCTTAGCTGGTGTGCACTGCTCCTCAGAATACTGAAAGAAGAGCTGGGCCAGAAGCAGATCTTCATCTTCAAAATGTAGGTCTTATGAGTACACATCTTGGGGACATTTTGAGCCATGAAGCAATGAAACTGTACTGCTTGCTTGCACCATGGTACTCTCCACCCACGCTGAGATGTCTCATCCTGCTGGAGGATTTTTACGTGTAAATCTGGGCCGCCCTGTGGATCCCCATCCTCTTCTCTCCTGCAAACCTGGCTTCTTATTAAAGCTCCCACTGAAAGTGTGAACTCAGCTGGGAAGGGGGTGTCTGTCTGCTTTTCCAGCTTGCACACCTCAAAGCACGAGAGAGAAGGGTGATTTGGCCCTTGCCCTCTCAACACCTACAGCTTCAGAGAAATACAGGAGGTGTTTCCAGCTCTGCTGCCTGCACTCCTCATCTGACAAATAAGCAGGTTTCCTGCCTCACTCCCAATGCTGCCACTTTTTCTGAACCACCCCACATGTGGGTTCTCCTTGTGTCTCTGTTTTTCACTGTTCCTCTGTCACTGTAGGTTTCTCTGGAATTGAAGTGGCAGCTTCCTTGTGTGGGGTAGCTTTGCCACATGGAGACCCAGCAGGGTAGCTATGCTTCCATGAATGCCCCCAAGAACTCAGCTGCCCACTGCACGGGGGTCTCAAGAGACCAAGCCCATGTGGATGTGGAGAGCACGCAACACCTTCCAGGGCTTAGTGTGCACCCCGTGGCTGTCTCCTGCCTCATCAAAATGGCCTTAGTTCTCAGTACAAAAATTCTTCAGTCCTCCAACTCCAAACCTGGCTGCCAGTATCTGAAGAAAGGTATGTGAATAAAGAAAGCCCATAGAAATATCTCCTCTAAGTAGTCTTCCAGCTCTCAACAGTGTCCAACCTGAGCTGGAGGTGGGGGCCTGTCAGGGGACAATGAATGCCTTTTTACTGCCCCATGAGACAGCAGCCTAGGTGAAATGGCCAGGAAGAGCCACAGCAAACCAACCAGAGCATGCCTGTCCCTCAGTGCCAAATTCCATACCTAGCCCTACTGAACACACTGCTTGGCTTGGACACTGTCTCCTTGTCCTTTACATCCAGATATCTGAACTGTAGAAGCTGCTTCCTGTGCAATGTAGTGCTGTGCTCTTGAAAGAAACCTGGAACTGAGTTTTATATTTATTAGATCATCTTTAATTTGGGACATCAGTGGGAGTTTTTTGTATTTATCCAACAGCTTTTTTCTGTATGAACTCTAGTTCCCTGTATTTCCCAGCTGTAGCTCACATGTGCCTCTTTATTTAGTGCCATCAGTGGATATACTTAATGAGCAGAATCTTTCCATTGGTTTGTGCTGGATATTTCTAATTGCCAAAGTCTCTTCTTAGTGGTCTCTAATTTTCTGGTTTATATGGTCACCCTGTGGATAGCACAAGCCCATATCATACTGTAGACTAGGGTTCAGGCTGGAGATCATGCAGAGACACAAACATGCTGGGAGGAAAATGAGCTGCCACCCATGTGTATTTGAACTCTAATTCTGTGCCTTGATATTCCCATTGTCCTGTGTTGCAGGTCTTCATGGCAGGGATATTTCTAAATCCCGCAGTCCTGGTTCTCTGTTTTGCTCTATCTGTTGTAAACCAAGAGTATTTTTGCTATGGTTAGCTCCAAGATGTATCAATAAAACTGGGAAAAAAAGGAAGCAAGCCTTTAAACATTTGTGTATCTTTAATAATAGTGAAATTTGTAGTCAAAAAGATCTTCTTTTTTATCCATCTGCTGTGTTAGCTTTTATCTCAGTTTATAGGTTGAGTTTTGCATAACCCTGTTTGTGAGCCTGCTTCAGCAAGGCCCAAATAGTTGTTAATCATTTGTGCTTTGTATCAGAGGGTTACTCCGCAATAAAGTGTTTTCATTTCATTCTCTGCTGTTTTCCTCGCCTCCATTTCTTCAGAAGACCAGGCGCCATTATTCTTCCTTCAGTCTTGCCTGTAACTGGTCACATTTGTGCATGTATGTTATCTTCTGAAATGTCTGTTTAGAAAAGCCCGTCTCTAGCAGCAAGTGAACTTTGCAACACTCAGTTATGCTGCACACCGTATCTCCCCACTGCAAGTCATTCCACTCTAAAGCAAGAACAAACTGGCTGAGATGGTTGTTTCTGGCTGGGCTTAGGGTTATCGAGATCCTCAGGAACAATAACTTTCTGAAGTGCCAGACCCAGACCTCTGGTGAATGAGCAAACCGGCTCTGTGCCTGGAGTCCATCAGGGAGAGCAGTAACACTGAGCTGGTTTTGCAATGCAGCCAGCACTGGAACTGACAGCCTGAGGCTGGAAGTGCTCTAGGGAAGGTGTGTGTATCTCAGCTTTATCACTCAGCTGAGATTTTCAGCAAGATGGATAAGAGGCAAAATCAATTAATCAGCTGTGGAATTCCTACTGAGGATGAGATGTGGTGGTGAGCATCTTTGTATAAACCAGATATATCACAACCTGCTTAGCACAGCTGATTTCTTGAGAGCCCTTCCAGCCCTGATTTCTGACTGATCCTGGGAAAGTTGCTGTTTGTTTAAACTATGCCAAAAGGGATACAGGGAACATTAAGAGGCATGGCTACTGCTTGAGATGCTTCTGCTGATTGTTTTGTAAGGCACACGCTTTTGTGCCTGAACTCAGAAAAAAGCTGCATCTTAAAAAAGCCAACAAAAAAAATTGTCCCATAAAGTAGGAGCATGGATGGTCTGTTCTTAGAGATGAGTCCCAACACTACAGTCTGGTTTTCAAAGCAAAGTACTAGCTATACTCATCCTTTGCTTGGATGAAGATACTGCTCTTGAAATTGGAGCTAAGGTCAGCAGCCAAAAAATGTAGCTGCTTGGGCTTAGCATTTTAACTCTAGACTGTCAGTACTGATTGCTTTTACAGATATATTATTAATGTTCAGGAAAAGAGGAATAGAATATAGCATACTCTTCCAAACACACATACCCTTGTTATAAAAGCATATTATGGGAGATATTTTTGCTTAGACTTGCTTTACCAGAACGAGATTTTAATTTTAAGTGTCACAGACACTTAGAGTGTATTTTGTGCTGGTTTGGGTTTATTTTCCCGGTTGCCATTTATTTCATAATATTGCCTGGGACTCCAAGACACAGCCAGACAGATCTGCTGAACACATGAATACTAAGGAAGTGGTTTCCCTAGTAACAATAACCATGTAACAGCTCTCACAACTTCCTGCCCTTCCTTACGGGATTTGTTTATGTGTTTCTCACTGGGTTAGATAGAGGAGACACCAAAATTGAGGCTGGCTCAAAGGCATTCAGGATGAGCTTACTGGAAGTGGAGAGAGTACAAAAAATGACTGCTGCATTTGCAAGTGGTGTCATTACCGAGTCTGGCTTTGGTTTGTCTTATGGGAATAATCCCGGGGGCATGCCCTAGCTGTCTCAGAGCATGGGCTGAACAGACTCTACTAAAACTCAGATTCTTACTTCAGAATATATTTTTATAAATTATTTTTGGTTTTTGGTTTTTTTTTTTACAAATGTAACTATTGTGCTAATGGATTAAGTGCAGCCTTGAGTCAGTAATCGATTAATGGAAAGCAGAGTGGGAAAACAAATACAGACCTTAAGTATGCAGCCTCAGTGCAGGACTTACTGCTAGCACTTTAGAGAAGGTGAATTAAGCATTTGGGAACATGTACTTCTGGGTTCAGACTGCTAGCAGGGAGTTGTCTGGCTGGCATGCTCTTGCTATGCCAGAAGAAGAGGGGAAGATGAAGGGAGATTCATTCTCTAATACATTGCAAAATATTCCTCAAAGAATATAACTATACCGCTATTCAGGTGGAGGATTCTGGTAGGCATTTTATGTATGATCATTAAATTGGGTTATCTTTTAGTCTTCTAATCAACTTGTCTATTTACAGCTTATTCTAATCCAGGTGAAGAAATCTGCAGTACTAAACCCAGGTATTAAATCTGCTTCTTCAGGCGTTGAAAAGCTGAATTCCTGGATTTCATTAGCCATTGTTCATATATGTATATTGAATGTTGTGGCCACTTATGTGTCATTTTTTACGTCAAAAATTACTTTTGCTGAAAAATAAAGGTTAGTATTATCTGCCAGTTCTCTGTAAAGCTGTGTCTTAAGATGGATCTGTTCCTGAACAAGCTGAAATGATTTTGTATGTTACTAGAAGGAAGAACTGATAAGGGCCAAACTGCAATCAGCTGTGAGTTTACTGTTAAGATAATAAACATGAACAGACACTGTGCAGAGATCAGCCATGCTTTCCTTTTTCAAGATCTTTGGCCACAACGAAATCATGACATTTTCTTAAAGCTGACACATGTAACTCTAATCATACAGATATTTAAAGCTAAAAATGATAAGCTTGATCCTGAGAGATGCTGGGTGCACCCATCCTTGCTGCTTTTAATGGCAGTTCTGGGGGTTCGGAGCCTTTGGATCAGATTAAAATCATCTCAACAAATCACAGTGAGGAAGACAGGAAAAGGCTATCAGAAAACCAAAGACAGGCTAAGATTTTATCCTTATCACACTGAGATGAGGTGCTTCAGAGCAATATACTGATTCTTTTCTCAGGCTATATCAAATATCAAATATCAGGACTGGCCAATGTTCTCTAATTCAGGGCAGCCGTAGAAATAAGCATGAGCACATTTGTAATTAGCACTTACACTCTCCCAGCATGTACAACTCCCACTATCACAACACTGTCTTCACAGGTACCATATTTTAGACTAGGCATTTTAAGCAGTTTAACTGGGGTCTTCTGTAAACCAACTGTGTTGGAATTCTTATCACCACAAATCCACATCAAACCTGTGTGTGGTATGATCTTGGCAGAGAACAATACTGTTTTGTGTTCCCACGATCACTGACAGTAATGAAATAATGTTGTCTTCCAAGGTGAACGTACGTTAAGTCCAGTCATGTAATAGCACATTATGTTCTTAGCTAGTGAGAAGGAAAGAGTTAGTAAAATCTGCCTTTTGATTTTACAATTTCCCCAAAGGTACAGTCTTCCAAATTACTGTACACTTTTGAGACTTTTTTCTGTGTTTCTGTTTGCAGAATAAACTTTGTAATTAATACTGACTAGCTAATTAAAACCAGCAGGTTTACGTGTCTAATGACACGTGCACATCAGCAGCAATCCTATAAACACATATGCAGATGTGTGCATTAATTCAGATGAGTATGGGAGCATGTCTGTATTCAATTCTGAGAATAATAATCCAGCTCCTAATTCTGTACATGGTTGGCTATGCGCATTTAAGGCAGTATATTCATTCCGTTTTCTAACTGTACATCAATCAACCTAAAGACTATAAATTGCCAAAGCTGAATCAGAAAATAATAGAAAATTTTAAACATTTACCATTTTGTCAATTATCAAAACATTCTTGTTTTCACAGGGGTGTAATGTGGACCTTACATTGTAACAAGAGCTATGAGTCATCTGAAAATATTTGATATCCTTTGCATATCACAGATACTTTTCTCATGAATAAGGAACTTTTCACTGTAGGAAGACTTTTATATGACTCCCGCTTGTTTCTCAGTCTATTTCCAGGCTAAATTTACTGTAAAGAGAGAGGTTTTGCATCTGCCTATGTCAGTTCTCCAGAGTACTGCGGTCAGCTTCCATTCTCCTTATCTCTGATGCCTGCCTGTATAAACAGAAATTCCATTTCCATCCTATTATTTTTCTAATCAAGGGTTTGTCATGCAAAAGAAGATCTGAGGTGACTGTGTTTTCCATTATGCAAAACATTCCATTATGATAATATCTTCAGGATAGTCTTATAAAGGTGCCCTGCCCAAAGACATCACAAATGAGAGCACTGAAATGGTAGACAAATCCTGCATAATTTGCCCCCTCATTTAACATTCAGGCCACAGAGTTCACCCTAATTTGCCATACACATTTCCTCTGACATCCTCGATCTGTACATATGGTAAAAATAAGAATTGGCAGCTTTCACTGAATAGACTTCTGTTAAGTGCTTATCAAAAGAAGAAGAAGAAAGGGGTTGTAAAATGCAGTCATATTTAGTACATCCTTCGTTTCCTTTTGCTTTCTCTGCTAAACTCACACTTAGTAAAATCTACAGTCAATGAAATTTACCTTTTGAGCTCAAGTTGTTTCCATTCAGAACAAAGTAAAAAATACGCCAGCAAAGAAAACCTGATATTTCTTAGAAATTCTCTTTTCTTTCTTATGCCAAATCCCAACGGGCAGGGCTCCACAGAAAGGGAGTTTATTTTCTAAATCCTTTGAACACAAAGCTCTTACATTTTCTAGGACAAGATGTTTTCGTAGACAATCTCAATATTGTACCTTTGTATTATTAATACTTTTGTCATAAATATGAATACACACATTTATTTTATTGTATATATTTAATTTCCATTAGATGTCATTTCAGTTATTCAAATATTAATTGGCTTACAAACAGGCTCCTGTGAAGACTTGTGTCTGAGTCTTGGCAAGCACATCATATTTCTGCAGTTTCTGTGTATTTGATTTATCTGTTCTCTCTTCTTCCTGTGCAAATGTGTGTGTCGTATGTGCACGTGTACTAAATACATGGATAAGTGAATCTGCACTGACTCCTTTGTTTGAAAAAACTGTATTTGTGGGGCATTCTAACAAATTTTTAATGGTGATGATTGTTTGTGACTATTTCTGTAGCCAGATAGATAAATTTTAGGGCTGCAGAAAACTTAGGCATTTTAATTTTAATCCAAAACATATAAATGGTCCTTTTCTTCTCTGGTTTTCTAGAGTGTCCTTACAGATCTGGGGAACACTATGCCATTGCTGGTCTTTCCTGTTCAGGGATTATTCCACTATTAAACAAAGCTTAATTTAATGCACTATCTAGTCATGAACTTGATATTAGCTTTTGGGCCTTGAATGCGCTTTTTTTTTCCCTTATGTTTTGGTATGGCCAGGTGTATCATCATCATTATAATCTTTTTAATTAAAGTCAATCCCTTTCCTTGATTTCCTGACCCAGTCTCTGATATCTTAAAATGTTTTCCATTTCTAACTGCAATATTTCAAAGAGCTGTCTCCAGTCTTTTTCACAATTTTATCTCATTTACTGAAGCTGTTCTCAGTCCATGAAGTAATAACAAATTTGAAAAAAACCCCATATGGATTGTAGATGTATTATCCTTATTGATCCATAATCTCATCATCTACTGTGCAGCATTTTTGACTAAGGTACATTACTGTTTTAATTCATCTTTACTGAACCACTGATGCTGAACTAACTGATGCTGATGTCAATGTAACTACATGAGGACTAGACTTCTGTGTAACTTCCCTTATGTTACATGTCAGCACAGTATGTACTCTTCCCTACCCAAGATGCAGCCATCTCATCTTCTTGGAACTAGTTTTACGTTCAAGTGTACAAAACCAGTTTTCCAACGTGGCAAAAAATGTTTTCATTAAATCAGATCTATTTGCCATTGATCACATATCATTTATATTTACTGAAAAGCTTTGCTATGGATCTTTCAAAATTATGCCCTCCAAGGCATCTCACAGCAACGTTCATCTTCATGATTGAAAATGATTGTGATTCCATGTCCCCTGCTCCTAAATCAAACTTTGACTTAGCCAATTTCTTGATATTTCTTACTGCACTACAGGAGTCTCAACACGTACCTTTTATAATTACAGTTACCTGAAACTCCGTATATCCACACCCTCTATATTGTATACACTCAAGCCAGTTGTTTTCCTCCAAAAGTTTTAACCCACTTTTATCAATCCACTCCCATCAGTTGCCAAGAGTGATAATTTGATCAATAAAGCTTGCGTCTGCTGTGAAGTCACAACGTTTCTGGCCATCTGCTTCTTCTGAAACTGGCCTTCATCTGTTGGTAAATATGTTCAGGATTATTTTTTTCCACCAGTGACTAAGGTCTGTAGTTAGCTGGATGAGCAGCATCTTCCTTTCCCTGAAGCTGTAGAGGTATTGCCTTTTTCTTCTTACCTGCAACCTCCTCGTGTTCCTTTATGTATGAACATCTGGTTTGGCCTCTTTGCTGGCACTTGCACTGACAACTTTCAACAGCTCAACCATTGCACCTTCTGGTCCTGCAGCTATCCCACTTCTGACCACTTTGCTGTTCTCACTTTTCTTTGTTTTCAAACATAAGTAGAACCAATGAACAATCAACATAGCTACCAGGACCTTTCAAGTCAGTGATGCAAATATGTTTTGTACTTTTTAAAAAAACCAAAACATGATCAGGATTATTGGACCAAGGCCAGCTTATCACAGCTGTATGCACAGCTAATATAGCCCTATTTATGCTATTATTTTGAAGTCTGATTTCTTCAAAGTGGTCCCTAAAGCCCAAGTTTCCATCTTCATGGGACAGGACACAGCTTCCAAAAGCCAGCCCATGTGCATTAATATGCAATGTTACGCAGCCAGATTTAAAATTCTTGGTTGCAGCAGGCAGTTGTATGAAACTTGAAAGCCAACATAGGTCATCAAATCTTCTCAGTGGATCTCCATGATTTAGCAGCAGCTGTTTGGATAGGAGCTTGCTGCATACGTTGCCTCTCCTGCCGTTGCGACTTCCGTAGCTGCTGCTTCTCTCCTTCTGCCGGTGTTCCAAAAAGCAAGCCAGCACGGCACTGGATGTACACAGCTAAAATGCTCACAGCACTATCTGCTCTCTCTTCTCCCCACTGGTTCTAACCTTAATTGAAATTGGATGGAGAAACTGCGTGCCCAGATCAGCTACCAGAGCATAAGAGGTTACAGGTTACTGTGCAGCTGCTGGTCTGTGGCATCTGCTCATTCTTGTCTTGTAGAAAGTACACAGGAAACAGAGGTATGAAACTGTAAAAGCGTTTGCATTCTACAGGCTGCAACTCTATAGTTGTGTTGTGGTCATACACACAAAAAAATGAAGCACCACTGTCTGCAGTCCTGGGCATACAGCTCCAGGCAGATTCTCACTTCAAGAACTTTTCAGATAACCACCATGTTTTTATTAATTCTCCTTGACTTCTTTTACTTGCTCTCCCTAACTGCCCAAATCCAGTGAAACAGCCGGGCTTTCTGAGCCAAACCACAACAAAGCTCCGGCATGCTCAATCTCATGGTACTGCTCCCCCTGCTCAGAACTGGGCACCTTCTGTCCAGGGCAGTTCAAACTCCAACTGTTGCCCATGCATGAGCACAGCAGAACTGTGAGGTGAAGCATAAATGAAAGGACATATTCTGCCTCCACTGCTGGATGAATGTGGGGTGGCTCTGTAAGAGAGCATATTCTACCTGCTCAGTACCAAGGGGATTAAGTTCTGCAGTATATTCCCTGGAGGAAATGGTTGCACTTTCTTAGCTGAGTGTTTTAACAGAGCTGTGCTTTCTGGTTCACTATCAAGACTATTATCTATAACAGTGTACATTCCTTTAATTAAATAGCAAAGAATGTGTTTACTTAATTCTACTTTCTACTGCAAAAACATATGATAGTGGAAATTATGGATTCTGGTGTTTGCCAGGTCCCTGATACCCTTATGTGTTTTAGAATCTAGGCAGTTAGAGAATTCATGTGGTAATTCCTCCATTATACTTTTCACATTAATATATTTTCTTCTGAATTGTTTAGTCAAATTAATTGCATTGAGCCTTATTTCAGGTATACTTAGCATACTTCTAAAGAGACTTATTAAACTACCAATCTTTATCTTGCTTAAGAATTGCCATAATAACAACATTCAGGAAAGCTGGTTCATGATCTGATATGGTGATAGCTCCAATTTTTATGTGTTGTGTTATCAGGCTGCTTGTGAGATAATAGAAAAGATCTACTCTTGGCTAGGGAGAGATGAGATGTGAAGTTTTCTCTGCTGGAGTGCATATGCCTTCAGACATCAAAGCTTTTAAAATTTCCCATACATCAGAATGGAAACTGGACATCTTATTACCTGGGGTGCTGCCTGCTCCCTACTGCTTTGTCTGCCCAGCAGCTCCCCAGGGCTGGAGCAAAAGCTGTTCACATCAGGGGCCAGAAGTGAAGGCTTATTCCTGGCTACAGCTGTGGGTGTCCACTGACAGTAGACAGATGCCACGACAAAAAAATCCAACCAACCAACCAAAAAAACCGCCCTGTTTTTCTTGGGAACTTTACTATGACAACAAACCTCATAAAAGCAGCTCTATCCTGGGCAATTATAAACCAAGTACCTGCAGGAGACATTTCTTCCATTGTTTAAAGGCTCTGACCTTCAACTTCAGATCTCTCTTCTCTTCCAGCATGGCATGGAAATAAGCTGTAATTGTGGACACTGACAGTCTGTATTATAATGACTCTTGTTATAAGACAGGATAGATTCTGGTTACAAAATAGGAATGTCCACACACCCAATTTCTTTATCATTAGTCTACAGCAACATGAGAAAGCTATGCATAATGAACTCAGAGGCAGATGCTACATGGGCAGCACAGAATTGGTCAGGGAGCAGCAGTGAGAAAGTCATGGCTGTCTCCTGCGGGTGCAAAAGGGGTCTTTGAACAATGTCAGCTATGAGCAATGGCAGATATTAATTTGGCAGGGTGACATTTTTATTTATTTTTATTGGGTGATTATCCATTTGTGAGAAATACAGGCCAAGAGTTGGGTCTGGAAAAAAAAAATTATGTCTGGAATTTATCTTGATAAAATATAAAGGCAGATTACGTTTCTTGGGCTAAAAGTTGTTGGTATAAGTATGAGATTGTGAGTTCCTTGGTTCTTTACTGCTTTAAGAAAAGAGAGAAAGAGAATTTTTAAAGAAAAAAGTAGTGCAATAATGACTATGTACATGCAGAGAGAATTTGTGGACTAGGCTGGTAGGTACCTCTACAAGATATTCTTGCTGATTTTAGATGTCACGTGCAGTACCTCAGTCAAAAAGCAGTTATCACGAGCACTGTAGTAAATAGCCACTCCCCATGGTTTGTCTTCTTGCTTCTAAAAGATCATCTGAGTCTCTTGGACTGTTGAGGTCTAGAAAAATGGGTAAAAGTGGGAGAAAATCCTTTTAAAAGCAAAGTACATCCTGAAGGAAATCTCATTTTCATGTGCAGTCAGAAGCAGCCCAAGTGCCACTGTCAATACACAGGCCAAAGGAAGAGGAGGTGAAATATTTGGACACAGGTTAAAGGCTCTGTATCTATGAAACTTCCAGTTCAAATCCCAGCCAAATCTTCTCTGACTGGCTTAAGATAAATAAGCACCCAACACTAATCAGCAAAGTTAAAATGTTGGGGGTTTTCAGCCTTGTTTTTAATTGAACAATTCCTTATCTAAGTTCTTGTCCAACGGTTACTCCAAATATTTTACAATGTAGTGTAGATTTGAATCCTGAGGATTCAAATTCTCAGCCTACACCTGAGTTTTCAAGTTGGTGATCATCATTGTTGACCATCTGCCTCTGGTCAAATTTCTTTTATCGAGGCCTTTTTTTAAATTTATGTATTCACTGAGGTTTTGCTGCACAATACAACAAATACCCATTGACAGTGGCACGTTCTCAACTTCATTGATTAGGCTCGTTGAGAAGTAGTTAAGTGCTCCAGAGCCTGGCTGGAGCACAGAGCCACAACATAAAAGGGGCAGAGTTTGTGTCTCCTTTTGCACCATTTCATCTTTACCAAGGGCTCCTTCTTCTCCCATGAAGAGAGCTGCTCTACAGTGTGAGTAGTGGCACTGGGAGATCCACTCACAGTAGATGTAGCACAGGTTATCTGATTAATTAAATTAAGTCCATATGCCCATTCCAGAGTTTTTCAGTGCCAGGCAGCTGTCTCCTCACAGCAGCAGAGGGGTATAGCCCCTTCAGAAACAGTGCTCTGCAACCCACACTGGTAGAGATGGCAAGACTGCTGTGCACCACTGTACTTGGAGTTTCTTTTCATATCAACTGATAACATGTGAGCTGCTTGCACAGCCTGATGTGTAATTTAAATTACTATTAACAATGGCATGCTGAGAGAGACATAAGTTAGAGCATAAAAGGGAAGCAGGGAGGGGAAACTGGAAATGAAGCAAGTAAATACATAAATACAAACATGCTTAGTCAGAACATTCATCTGTCATCTTGATTGCTTTACAGATAAGAGAATAGATATTAAGAAGCTTGTATGCTGCTATGACAGAGTTTAAGGTGATAGCTTGGTCATGGACTTAGAGTGCGATGTTAAACCAATCTGTTGTCAACAGTCCTGCCACACATAGCAGGGGGGAGGTGTTTAATGATGGCCTCAAGTCCTGCTGCCTCTCTGTTCAGGGAATGAGTCAACATCAAGGTGACTGAAGGTCTTTTCCACTGCCAGGCCCCTCAATTTCCCTTTGCAGTACTGGAAGAAACAAAACAACCGGGATTTCTCCCCATATTCGCCACCTCAGAGGCTGGTCCAGCTATGACTAGATTTTTTATTTCAAGTCAGAATAACTAATGATTAAATTTTCTTTGGAAAGGTGCAGTTCGAGCTGCAGTTTCACAATTGCTTCATGCCCATTAAAGCTGGGCTGTTGCTGACAGGAACCATCCCCTCCTCTCCCGTGCTTCAGCTCACGCTTTCCTTCCCTTTCCCCTCTGCTGGCACTAGCACCCCTGCAGCCATGCCAAGGGCTGGAGGAGGGAATTGCTGCAACTGGAGCTACAGTGGGCTTTGCTGGTAAGCTTTCAGCTGGGCCAGCACATTGCTCTGCTTCTCTCCACTGCCCTGCAGGTGCTGCTGTGGGAGAAACAACAGGAGTGGGCAAGGTGTAGGACCACCTCCCTCAATGGACTTAAACCAGCTGTGATTCACAGCCCCCCAAAGCTCTCCAAGGAGGAAAAATAGGCCTCAGGAAAAAAAATGTGTATGCCAGCTTTAGGTTAAATTCCCTTTCCTATCAGACTTCTTACCTGACTTTGAACAGGTCATTTTAATCTCCCTCTGCCTTAGATTTCCCTCTCCAAAACAAAGACAAAGCAGTACTTTTATCTTTTAGAACAAGCACATTAGAGATTTTGAGGTGCTGAGGTGCCCAGGTACTCTGGGAATAGGGGCACAGAATGACTTTTGATAGGTCTGCAAATATTTTTAAAGTGCTTCTGCCTCAAGCTTCTATTTTTAATTGCCTTAATTGTAGACAGCATTTGTACTGCACAACTAAGGTCTTTGTAGCTTAAGATGTTGTAAGTATCCATGCTTTTGGCAAATCATTGGTATAACTGAATTCCAGATTACAGAATTCAGGGTATAAATCTGAAATATATGAAAAAGGATGGAAATTTTTTTCAGGCTTTAAAAAGCATTTTAACTGTGCTTGAAGTTTCAGTAACTTAGTAGCATCACTCAACAACAGAGTGAGCAAGCAGTCCATGGTGAAAACACCATCTGTGGTCTATTTTACATGCAGTTACCTTTCAATCAGCCAGACCATAGCATTACTTGCTCCATCTGAACCTCAGCCTGATCTGAGGAGATCGATTCATGCTCATCTGACCTGACATTGTCATATATTTTCCAACAGAGCTAATGTGTCATTTTGTTTGTGACCAGACCCATCACTTACAGGGCTTCAAACTAATATCCTTGTTTTAACACAGAGCAAACAGAGCGGTTGTTTGGACCACAACCACTTTTCCAGAAATGACTGATAATACTGTCATTGTGGTCCTCTTCCCAGCCTAAAAAGCTCTGCTTGCAGTGTAAGATTTGAAATGTTTATCCTTTGAAAAAATATTTTTGGTGTAGCCATAACAAGTGGTAGAATATCCTTTTTGCCTCAGAATTTGAGATTAGAATGTCTATGTTTATAGCTAAGGGAGGATGCCACTAGAAATAAATATTTAGTAAGGTGGTGATAAAATTACAAGGGCAGATCTTCATTCAAGAAGAAGAAGTCAGTCTTTTATTTACAAAACTCAAATGAGAGATTACAGACAGGTTATTCTGGCATACATCGTCCAATCCTGGCAATCTGATTCTAAAGGGCTATTACCAGAAAGCACAGGTACCAGCACTTCTTACATATAGGGTGTCTAAAGGATGCTGGGACCAGGGATATTCAAAGTCATTGGTCTGTTTCTGAAACCACTTTACCACATACTCTTTTTTTGACCTTGGAAACGCATTTCATTTCTCTACATTTAAGTTCCCGCATTTAAAAAATGGGGATTAAGAACATAGATGCAAAGCTGCTCTAAGTTTATTGATATTTGCAGCTTTCAGAACTCTAATGGGTAGCACCGTACAAAGGCAAAGAGTTCTTTACATTTTACGGAAGTGATTCATTTTTCAGCTGGCCACACTGTTGTACTGCAAATCTTCAGTGTGTGAGAACTTGCCAATTTGAAGAAACAACTGATTTAACTAAATGGTTTTTCAAAGGCATATAGAAAAACTGGTGCAACCCCATCATGGAGATAAATTTATATCAGGCTGAGTGCCTCATATTGATTAGGCTTATGTCAGCAAGGAATCAACTTGCTAATGCCATGAAAGGCACTTTTAAACTGAAATAAGAGTGTCTACACAAGGGATTAGTTTAATATTGGCATTCTTTTTCCCCAAATAAGACAAGCCTTTAAGTCCCATATCCCTAGTGCTATGCCTTGTGAATTAAAAAAAAAAAAAAAAAAAAGTAGAAATGGCATAGCAGACATGGCAAAAACCAATTAGTGCCTGTCCTTGGTACTCAGAGTGCAACACTGGCTCACAGTTAGTCTTGCTATGATTTGAAGCATCTTTAAGCCTGCTTCTACTGAACACAATATGTGGGAACACCGTTCTGTCACATTTTTTTAATGTTCAAGCGATTCTAACTGACATATCCCAGAGATGTGAGTTCAAGGTTGTGGTTTCATGGCAGCCTAATTTCTATGGCAGGCCAGCTGCCACTATGAAGTCACAAACACATTATTTGTGAGAAGGAGAGAAAAGTGCCTCCCAAAGCAGTTTGGTGAATGCTTTTGCTTGCTATGGCAGCGGCGTGGACAAAGTTTAGGATAAGCTGCTCCTAGCCCCTCTCTGCTAAAAGGAGGACCCAGACTTCCAACTCTGAATTGCCATCACATATGTACTTGGAAGAATGTAAGTGTAGGTGCAGTGAAGACTTTTAAGTAAATATTTAAATCAGTCTGCATATTTAAAAAGTCATGATGTATTCAAAGAAGAAGCTATACAACTGTTAAAAAGTATATAAACAGAAATATAAAAGGCAATGGCTTTGCAGAAATACTAACTAACTAATAGTTATCCTAATAGCTAGGTTATATCTGTCTAGCTAGAATAAATGGCAGAGGAGCAATGTCCAAAAGAATCACCATCAGCAAAGTACTTCCTGAGTTTTAAGAATGATTTCAACATTAACTGATAACAACATGTAAGAGCCAGAAGTTAGATATCCCGTCTTTTCCCTTTCCATCCTTTCCTAATGCTTTCTATTCAGTGTTCATATTTTTATGCATATCCTTCCTCATGAATTAAAGAGCTCCTAAAACAGAAGAATAATTATGAAGTCCTTGTCTCTCTCACTTTCCAGGCAGAATATGTAAGGACGGGCATGACTGAACCTTGTTTCCAATGGTGTGACTATCACTGAGAGTCGAAGTGGGAAAAGGAGATGTTTTCATACGAAAATACAGAAGTACATAAGCATGCCAGAATCTTCTGGATGTTACAGATTCAGTCAGCCAGATGTTGCAGTAGCTGTGTCTCCTATATATGGGCTCATTCCTGCTGAGCAGGCTCGAGGCTGAGGTGTTACTGCAGTGGGATACAGCTGTAGTGGGCTGTGGCTGCTGAGACCAGCCATCCCTGACATGACTGGGATCAGGCTACTATGACACTTTAAGATAACGAAGCAAACATTTATAGGCTCTGTATTCAGCAGTGGACAGCTGAGGGGAACAGAAGACCTGGGACACTGAGGTGATGTTGCTTGTCCTCCTGGTCTTCAGTGCCAGGAACCCTCAGATACTTTTCTTAATGTCAGCAATACCATATGAAAGTATACAGAATTACAATAATCTTCCCTGGAGATGGCAAATGTGTGGATTTCTATAGATAAGTCCAAATCCAGTAAAAATGATGCAATCTTATTAGTCACCCATAGAAACAGAGATGTCACAAGATCCAGAAGGAAAGAGTCCAGATGCACCCGCTGTCCCGGGATAGGTTAATGTTCTGACAGGGATACTAGGGAAGGAGAGACTTGAATAATTTGCACTTGGGCTAAATGTTGTGATTGCGTATTTGAGCAATACAGAATGACTACCTGTGACAATAGGAAATTAAATTTCATCTTCCTGAAGGTAACATTCCCTACTGTGAACTTCAAGATCTTTATGAAGTGCTCCTTTTTCTCCTCCTTGAAGACTGTGGGATCAGGCTAAGGATGGTTTATCTGGGGCCCACGTGGGATATCGGGGTGCTGCACTGTTGAGCAGTTACTGTGCAGCCAGGGTCAAAGAGTAGGGGAAATGCTAACTAGAAAAGTCAGCTGCAGAATTGCTGGAGGGTCTAGAACACTACTCCTGTCTATCCTTAAGACAATTCCTTTCATGCAAACGGCCTAAAATTTCCAAACCCAATTTCTTTCAAAATACAGCTGACCCCTCCTGTATGATGAAGAATGTATTTAGGGTAGAAGTGCTTACAAGCAGATCCTTGTGGCACATTCCTTTCAGTCTTGCTGGGCATTCTGCCTTTGTTTACACTGGTTAAATATTTAAAGCTATCTTTACAAAGAAAAGCAAAAGCCCAAAAGATTTCTTCTAAAGGGAAAGTCATGATTGTCCTTTAACATGTACCAAGCCACATTCCATTGCAAAAGACAGATGCAGGCTGAGAATTACTCCTGCTCTGATCTCATCCTGCTCACTCTCTAAATAACATTCATGGAAAATACACACACACCTAAAAGACTTAGAAAAACAACTTTCCTCCACTCTATCTCCCCACCTCACACACACACACCCCTTTTCAATTTGTGTATCTTGAAATAGTAATGCAGCAAATATGATCTGAATCTCATTTACATCAGTGGAAATGGGGAGTCATTTCTTTAAAGGGAATGTACTTGAAGCACAGCAAGAGCAGCGTGAGGCCAGGAGTAAGAGCTCATCACATAATTTCTCCTTGCATCATAGCCTTATGAAGCTCTACTCCTTTTCCTTGCATCTGTGAAATCAGCAGGTCTACTCTTGGGAGTAAGGATTGCCATCTTAGGCCCTTAAATCAGCCTCTCTGTGTTTGAAGAACAAGAGAGAGTCTGTGTTTTCAGGCACTGTATGTAACTGTAGAAGAACTTGCTCAAGAAGGGGAAATAAAAAGAGAGTAAAAATGTTCGCATTCTCTGAACAAAATGAGCTGTGATCTGCAATTGCCCTTTTAAGAGTTGTGACTTTTTCTTGTTCTCCGGAAAACTTCTGGCAGCAGCAGCCAGGCTGCAGCCCCTGCGCCTCTCACCCCAGCACAGAACATGTCAAGGAAGGCAGGCAACATACGGCTTTAATTTGCAAGGGATCATCTACATTTCTTCTGAACAGAAAAGAAAACCAAATCAAATCTCCACATACTCCATCTATCTTGAATAAACAGCATTAAGGAAAAAATGCTGTGGGTACTGGGAGGAAGAGACTCTTTGTAGTCTGCTTTGACTGTGCATACCGCTTCTCCTCATGCCTCTTTAAAACATATAAAATCCTTGTAAAGGGGGGCTGACTTACACCAATGCTGGCCAAAAATTGCTCTTTATTCCTAGCCCATGCTATCTGGTAGAGCATTCATGTTATAATAGCTATCACTCAGCAGGAATAAACTCTATTTCTCTTGTTCCCACAACGCCCAAATACAAATAAAAGTACAATTTTTAACCTGAATTGACAATTGCAAACTAACACAGCCAATTAATTAAAGGCATATATAAAGGCACATGGGATGAATTTGAGGGTAAGCTGACCTGGGCCACCCGATTGTCAAAGAATTACTTGGTATCTTGTCAAATGCTTGTTAATAACAACTGCCTCTGCACCGAGGTGACTTTCTGAGCACTTGGCTGTACAGCCTTGAGACCTTTTGCTGCAGAAAGTATTCTGGCTGCTGACTGCACCATCCCTAAGGTTTGTGTTCCGCTCCTACTGATTTTCTTTGCCAATCACTGCATGTGTTTTGTCAGTACAGGCATATTTCCAAGAGTCTTCTAGATGTTCCAAGAAATGTCCACGGTAGGCTTTTAAATTTTAAGGATTTTGTTCTTCTGGCAAGACTAGGTCTGTGAGATGCTATGCCCATGGCCCTGGGGCAAATGGCTATGTCATTGGCATGTTGCAAACTGAAAAATATCTTACCATGCAACAGTAAAAGGTGCTTGGGAGTCTTGTCCAGGTACTTTCTCTCCAGAATTTTGGTTTGTAGACCTCAGTGTCAACTTCTAGGGTCAAACACCCTACTTTAAGGAGCGTGTATTATCTGGATAAGGATTTTATCACCCAAAATATATGGTAGTTTTAATATGGCAATGTAAGGGTGTACCTTATCTCATCTTACAATTTGGGAGGTATGACACTAATCATCTCTCCTTCATTTCACTGCATTTGCAATCTTTGTACTGATTCTTCAGCAAGTATCCCTGTCTGTGCAGTGAGGACTTGAATGTGATGTGTACTGCCAGTACTCAGAGCTGAAATGAGACCCACCTGAGATGTGAACCTGTACTGTCTCATTTGGAAACTCCCAAGAAACTTCATTAATTTAATATACACATCGTTGCCCATTACAGATGACATATTTTAATCCCTCTCTCTACCCAAATCTCAAAAACCCTTTTTTTCCATACAGAACTAATTGCTCTGCACAAAAAAAATATTAACTGTTCTTATCAGCCAAGATGCATGCTCAACGTGAGAAAAAAAATCAACTTTTAAATTATCCCACTGAATTACGATGATCTTACTTTTAACGCCTTATTTGACATCTAAATAATGAAACCTTGAATCGACTAAAAACCTAATTATTTAGGCGTAACTTTTCCTTTAATTTGGTGGAAAAACATACACTTACGTTATCATCTGGGTTTACATTTTATTCATTTGGGTGCTCACTAGCCTTACTACATACACATTTGTGCTTATATTTGGATTCTCTGTATGTAACATAGGTCTGTGAGATAAAGCTGAATAATTTCCTCTAGGAAAACAAGTTTTCCTTAAGTTCTGTGGAATGAAAGCATTCACTCTATCCTATTTCTGCCAGTCACATAGAGGAAAACAAGAAAATACTGTGACAACTTTTTGCTTTGTTTCTTTCCAAAATTAAAGATTTACATAACTTCAGGGTTTTTTTCAGACAGTCCCCCATCTCCCATAACAAGTAAAGTGAGCACAAACCAGTGCTTTAAGGATAGTATTGGTACATGAAGAGTGTAAGAAGACAAATCTCATACTCTGCCTACCTGCCAAAGTCCTAATTTCTCTTAATGGCTACTATACCAAGTAATATCAGCATATTGTTTTGAAGTAAAAGCTGAAATTCCTTTTTATTATTATTTAATGCCCAAGTTTTTGTTTGTTTTAGAATAGAAGATTATCTTTCCATGGCAAGGGGGAAGAGTGTCTGTGCTTTGAGAAATGCACTGTGTATCTTCATAAGAACATGATTACTGTCATATTGACCTGAGCAAAGGTGGCATCCTGTCCAGTCTCCTCTCTCCAGCTGTCACCTATGGTGGACACCTAAGGAATCATTAAACAAGGCAGACACACAGTAATAGTCTCCTGTGGATATGATATGCAGTACCAGGGTTGCATGAAGAAGTAGTGTATTTTGTTAGACCAAGACATATAGGTGGAAAAATAAGACAGACTTTTGGTCACATTTTTCTGTGGGTTAGAATCACCTTTCAGTTAAGAGCAATTGCTTACCATTTATCAAGATATTTATTAATTAAGCCAGGTCTGAAAGGAAGAAGATGGTAGCTTTAGAATAGAGAGGACATTGATGATGTTAATGATGGGAGAAAATGGCATTTATTAGCTAAACAAAAAGGAGAAACAATTACCTTGCAGTCTCTTGATTTGGGAAGGAGTAAGTAGGGGGGGGGGTGCTGTGTGTGGAAGCAGAAGAAAATTATAATGTACTCTCAGACCAGCATCTCTACTGAGTCCATGGTTTTGGGCAGAGTTAGGAAATCTAGTTCCCATGTGCACTTCTGTGGGACAAGTTCTGTAGTTTCCCTTAAGGATCAGGTCTGAAAGGAGAGGGAGAATGCCTGTTTTGTGAGAAAAACTCCCTCACAAACAGCACAGTGGTTTGTTTCATCTATGAAGATGGCCTCTGGGAGTTCAGGCTGGAGCTGAGTGGTCGTTTTCAGCAGTAGAACTACAAGGAATGCAGCTGTGCACTGGCTGAAGTACAGCCCTGGAACATCAAATGTCAGACCAGGGTATGCTGGTGATTTGATGGCAGGGGGTGTTCATTGCTGTAGTAGTGGATGGGCATCAACATATCTTGCATTTCTTGCTCAGGCACGGTTTAAACTGATCTGGTGTTTTGGGCCACAGAGGATTATGCTCTAATGATGAGTTTTGTGGTTTGGGGTGTTTGAAATGTAGGACAAGTGCTTCTGGGAAGATTCTTTCCACACAGGATTGTTATGTGAAAAATCATTAAACAGTTAAAATGAGCAAGTCCTAGGAACTTTTCTGAACTTACCAGCTCCCAACCCTGGTTTTTCTCCCCACAATACCAGCCCCATCCCATTTCCACTTTTTCTTTCTGAGCTGATCCTACTGAAACATCTGAACTTGAAGTCGTTTTCCTCAAGCTGCATTTAGCTTTTAGGTAATTACTGCATTTAGATCGTTACTGCTTCAGAACAAAAAAAAAAAAAAAAGAAGCTTGTTAATCCAGAAATGTGTCTATTTTTCCTTCTGTACTAGTTGGTCTGAAAAAATCTATTACGTACATGTACAAACCTTTCCTGTATACACTGGTCTTTCTCCTAGAACAATATTCTAGGTTATTAGAGACAGAGTTTTTCAGTTTGAGAAGTGTTTCCTTAATATTTCAAATGCAGACCCCAGTAGGTAGAATTTCAACCAACTGATGATGCACTTAGGCATCTTAATTACCTCTCCTGGATTGTGTGATGTGTCCCCAGGTCTGAAGGACAGGCAGAAAGCCAAGGAGGCTTCCCAAGACAAGACAAAAATTCACACTCATTTTTTTATGAGAAAGAGCATGTATAATACTCGTTCTGATCTAAAGATCCAGTGTTCAGTCTTTTTAGAATGAACAGAGAAACAATACTGTTATTTAGGGCTGAATATAAATAGGTTTTGTGCTAGAAAGAAGTTAATAATTTTAATCACTGATGTAGATCTGAAGAGAAAAATCTGTAGCTTGAAACTATAAATACAGTATTCAAGGAATCAAACTTTTCAACAGAAGATGGAAAAAGGTGTTTGTGCATATCATTTTTGAACTATGGTCCTCTAAGAAGAGAGTTCTTGACAGAACTCAATGAACCTCAGTAAACGAGGACATCAGCAATCAACATTTTTAAGGATGTGCAATTTCTAAACATGATCCCACTCCTACAGTCGTTACACAGCATAGATTTTGCTGTTAATTAGTTTGAATGTGGGACAGTACTGCTGGGAGAAAGAAAGTGGCCTAAATAGCATGGTCCAAATTTTATCTGTAGCTATCCAAGAAATACGGATGTCTTTTATTAACCCTTGCCACCTCTGTCAGCTAGAAATAAATGCTGGAGTTGTCTTATTACTAATGGAGTTTTGGAGCTCAATTAACATGTAAGGAGGAAGGGGTGGGAGCATGCTGCAGAGAAGGAAGACAGCTGGTGGGAGAAGTTCCATGCCTGGTTCAGCTCAGAATGGCAGATTTAACTTTCGGACAAATAACATTTGCACACACGACAGAGAGACTTAATTACTGAATGTCTGGAGAACAGGGCAGGGTTCTTCTCCTCTCCAGGAGCACCCTTTATTATTCTTATTCAGTTCCAGTGAGTACAGTAAATCCCCCATTCAGCCTTCATCGTTTTTCTGAACTATGCATTTCGGGAGAGCCAACAGGACCTCCATTCTGTTTGTGCAATGGGGCTTCAGATATGCAAAAATGGCCACTGCTGGCGGTCACTGTATGGCCATTCACCCCCTCCCCACAATATAGCAAGAATTTCAAAAACCTGACGGGAGGTATTGCAGGTCACACAGCATTCGACTTGAGTTACGCTGGAATAGTTGCCCACTGAGCAGAGGGACGAAGGGAAAACGGCAAAGCCCTATTGGGATTATTTTAGTATGTTGGGCTGCTGCTGTGGACACGATGGGAGGAAGGCGCAGATAACACACTGGCAATAGCTCGGTAGCGAGCTACTTAAAGTGTCTCTGGGGGGAGGCGAGTTTTAGCCACTAGAACATCCCCGTGTATGCGATGTGCCACATCGCGGTCTGTGCCTTCACGCTGCCGCGGCTCCTGCCCGCGCCCCAAGTGACCGCAGCGTGTCTCCCACATTTCAGACGTGCAGAGATGCCCCCGACTGCGCACTGCTCCCCGCAGCACAGTCCTGGCAGTGGCGCGGATCCCTCCTCCAACCCTGCCCTTTGCCATGTGCCAAACATCGATTTCCCCGCTCGGTATTAGCCCGGCTGCTTGCACGGCGGGGGGCACCGAAGGGTGATGGGCCCCGGCCCAGTCCGGGTGCGCCGCTCAAAGGCTTCAACAATCGTCACCACCGGGGAATCCAAAAACACCCCCGGGACAGCCCGGGCCGGCGCGCTGCCGACCGGCACGGCACAGCCCCGTCCCCCCGATCGCCCCCCCG
>VZRV01005918.1:452541-721212 GCA_013398115.1 Falcunculus frontatus | reverse complement strand
CGGCGGTGAGCGGCGGCGGGGAAGTTGGCAGCGGCCGGTGCCCGCGGCTGCCGCTGCTGCTGGTGCTGCTGTGGGCGGCGGCGCTGCCGGCCGGGGGGCAGCTGCCGGCGTCGCAGTACAACGGCGAGCGGGGCATCTCCATCCCTGACCACGGCTACTGCCAGCCCATCTCCATCCCTCTCTGCACTGACATCGCCTACAACCAGACCATCATGCCCAACCTGCTGGGCCACACCAACCAGGAGGACGCGGGGCTGGAAGTGCACCAGTTCTACCCGCTGGTGAAGGTGCAGTGCTCGGCCGAGCTCAAGTTCTTCCTCTGCTCCATGGCCGCGCCCGTGTGCCCCGTGCGGGAGCAGCCCCTGCCTCCCTGCCGCTCTCTCTGCGAGCGGGCCCGCCAGGGCTGCGAGGCCCTCATGAACAAGTTCGGCTTCCAGTGGCCCGACACGCTGCGCTGCGAAAAGTTCCCGGTACACGGGGCCGGCGAGCTCTGCGTGGGGCAGAACGCCTCCGAGCGCGGAACCCCCACTCCCGCCCTGCGCCCCGAGAGCTGGACCAGCAACCCGCACCGCGGGGGCGCCGGCGGCGGGCCCGGGGGCCCGGGGCCCGGCGAGCCCCGCGGGCGCTTCACCTGCCCGCGGGCGCTGAAGGTGCCCTCCTACCTGAACTACCGCTTCCTGGGAGAGAAGGACTGCGGGGCGCCCTGCGAGCCTGGCCGCCTCTACGGGCTCATGTACTTCGGGCCCGAGGAGCTGCGCTTCTCCCGCACCTGGATCGGCATCTGGTCCGTGCTCTGCTGTGCTTCCACCCTCTTCACCGTCCTCACCTACTTGGTGGACATGAAGCGATTCAGCTACCCCGAGCGGCCCATCATCTTCCTCTCAGGCTGCTACACGGCGGTGGCCGTGGCCTACATCGCCGGCTTCCTCCTGGAGGAGAGGGTGGTCTGCAACGAGCGCTTTGCCGAGGACGGTTCCCGCACCGTGGCGCAGGGCACGAAGCGGGAGGGCTGCACCATCCTCTTCATGATGCTCTACTTCTTTGGCATGGCCAGCTCCATCTGGTGGGTCATCCTCTCCCTTACTTGGTTCCTTGCTGCTGGAATGAAGTGGGGCCATGAGGCCATTGAGGCCAATTCCCAGTACTTTCATCTGGCCGCCTGGGCCGTGCCGGCCATCAAGACCATCACCATCCTTGCCCTGGGACAAGTGGATGGGGACGTCCTCAGCGGCGTCTGCTTTGTGGGCATTAACAACGTGGATGCCCTGAGGGGCTTCGTGCTGGCCCCCTTGTTCGTCTACCTGTTCATCGGCACCTCTTTCCTGCTGGCTGGCTTTGTGTCCCTCTTCAGGATTCGGACCATCATGAAGCATGATGGCACCAAGACAGAAAAGCTGGAGAAGCTCATGGTGAGGATAGGCATCTTCAGCGTCCTCTACACGGTGCCGGCCACCATCGTCATTGCCTGCTATTTTTACGAGCAAGCTTTTAGGGAACAGTGGGAGAGGAGCTGGGTCACGCAGAGCTGTAAGAGCTATGCCATTCCCTGCCCCAACAACCACAGCGGCCACCACCCGCCCATGAGCCCCGACTTCACTGTCTTCATGATCAAGTATCTCATGACCTTAATCGTGGGCATCACCTCGGGCTTCTGGATCTGGTCTGGCAAAACCCTGAACTCCTGGAGGAAGTTTTACACCAGGCTCACCAACAGCAAGCAGGGCGAAACCACTGTCTGAGACCCCTGCTTGCTAGGCTAGAGAGATGCGGGCAGGCGGAGGACTGAGGTTCTGCCTCGGGAAGCAGCTCCTTATCCAGCCCGGGCAAACTTTTGGGACTGCGAGTGGCTTCCGCAGGCGGCGGGGAGCGGAGGACGAGCCGGGGGGACCCCAGTGCCTGGGATCTCGGGGCTCTGCCCTCCCCGCGCCGCTCGGGCTGTCTCCTGTAGGAGCTGAACGCACTGTCAGGTTGGGGGAGAGGGATGTAAATAGCCTCTGTAAGATTTTGTAAGTATATTTGTATTTAAATTACAAAAAAACTCACTTTTTTAATTATTTAGGACACTTCTAACCCGTTTGCGGATTTTACTTCCTCGCTTCCTTCCCCCTTTTTTTTTATTTAAAGAAAAAAAAAAAAGGCTTTGGATTTTTATTTCGTAGGACAGGATGGGAAAAGCTGCCGGTAAGAGAATCGAAAACAAACCCCCTTCTTCTCCCCCACACAGGTTTTGTAATGGCTTTGCTTGGAATTTCAGCTGCATGAGCAGCGGGGCCCGGACCGGGGCTGCGGCCAGGGGCATCTCCTGACCCAGGCTGGGTCCCGGCCGCGTCCTCGGCCCGCCCGCGGTAGCGTGGAGGTGGGGATGGGGAGGAGCGCCGCTTCCCGCCCCGACCCCGGCCCCGTCTGGGGAGCACGGACCCCCGTACGGGGAGGACGGAGAACCGCCCGGCCGTGGCGCAGGGACGGCGCTGCACCGAGTCCCGGCCCCGCTGACCCCCGCCGGGCCTTTCTGGGGTACAAACAACAGCCCTGCTCGGGGCGGGGAGGCCTCTCTGTGGAGGGAGAGCCCCTCGCAGTGCCCGGGGCTGGGGCGGCCGCCGCCCGCCCGCGGCCGGGGTTACAGGGTCTGGCCATGCCGCGCATGGCTCAGGAGGAGTTGGCGCGGTTCGGGGTAGGAGTTGGGGTTCAGCACCGCCTACACCTGTAGCACCTCCGATGGCTCGGGGGGGTGGATGGTGGCAGAGATACACCGAAATTCCCTCCTGCTGCTGTGGTTTTTTTCTAAGCTCGCTTTCCAGTCCGGGGGCGCCCCGCGGGTGCTCCTACCGCCGCCTGCCCCGGTCCCTCCCCGCCGGGCTGCTGTCGGCTGGGGTCAGCAGGATCAGGAAATACGGGCTCGGTGAAAAGAGCTTCATCGGAATAAAACGCAGCATTCAGTTTGGGCCTTTTGTTTGTTTCCCCCCTGCCCCCTAGTTATAGTCATACACCGACTCTTCATATGGGAAACATTGGAGCCATTGCCATTCCTCGGAATTTTAATTCATTGAGATTTAATTCATTACACATTATGAGGGTGTGATGATTTTTACCAGTAGTAAAAACAATGGAAAGAAAACCAGAAAACCAGAATGCTTAAGCACTCTGGTGAGATATGAGACCTGAAAGAACCTCTGCTGTCTTATTTCCCCTCTTTTTTCGGTACAGAAATAACATTGCATACTGCAAGGATAAGATACCATGTGTGCAGTGTATCTACTACCTTGTATGCTCCTGGGTGTGTGGGATTGTGCTTCTAATACATTAAAAAAGTTAAAGACGAAATTGTAACTTTCGACAGATGCATTTGAATATGTAGACCTCTGTATGAAAAACAGCAGAATGCTTCTCTCCCAATTGTATTGTTTTAAACTTTTTTTATGTTACAAATGCCTGTATTTAGGTTCATAAACATTATCTATGGCTACCATACCCTGAAATGCAAAATTATTTTAATTTGGTATGCATTTATTTCTGTTCATTATCACAAGATCATCTATATTTATAGAGGAATAGAAATTTATATATATTAAATACCATATTTTTAATTTCTCTGAAATAAATTGAGGTTTTGTACAAAACTATCTTGTCCCTTTACATATTCCTCTAACTTGTACTGTGTGAAAGCAGTGTATATACTACAAGATGTATGGGATTCCTTTTTTCTTTTCTTATGTTGAGTTCACAGTAACAGGCTGGAATTCAGTGTAGGAATTCATTGTGCATTTTGGTTTTTATCTCTGGGCCGGTCTAGATTAATCCTTCGAAAGAAGTAATGTAAACTGTTCAAGATCTCTGACAGAGTATGGTCGGTGGTGTGAAATCCAAGAAGAGATCTGCTATATGGCAGGAGAAGAAAGAAGCTCACCAGTTCTTTTTTTGGTGGCTTTGGTGGGGTTTTTTTTGTTTGTGACTTTTGGGGCGGGGGGGGCTGGGGTTTTTTTTGGTTGCAGAAAAGGGTTTTCTCAACTTAGCCTTTCTTCTTCTTTTCCTATTAAAATAAAAAAAAAATTCTCAGTGCTTAAAATGATACTCAAACTATGTTGCAATATTGTCTGAATGTTTTAATGAGTGAAATAGTTTTATTTTCCTGAATTTGAAATGTTTGGTTAATCCAGAGTTAAATGGTTATGGAAGCATTTCAGTTTTATGGAAAGTACACGCATTCTTTAACCTTTCAACACAATACATTTTTTTTCTTTTTCTGTAATTGATTGTTTGAAGTGCCATTCAGTAAGTGTGGGTTTATTAGGAAAGACTGGTTAATTATCAAACTTGCTTTTTGATTTTTAGTGTTATAAGCTAGTAAAGCATTTCATTCTGTAGATCTGGAGGCAGATACAAATGATTTTTGGTTTGTTTACTTTTTTCAAATCATGATGCATAAACAGCCATAGAGAAGTAAGGGAAGCGTAACAGAATTTCTCTAAGGTGAGACAAAGGGGCAGGGTTTTCTCATTATTTTAAAATTTATTCTACATAAACATAGTTCCTGATTTCTCAGATATTTGGACATTTTTCTCAAGTTTTTTTTTTTTCCTCCTTTTTGGGAAGGAAAATATTCCCCCTTTTGGGAATATTTTAGCAGTTAAAATTGTGCTGGTCAGCACTCTGCTAATGACCTGAAGTACAAGCCATTCACTTTCAGTTGCAAAGGAATTCTTTTTTGATCACTGTATAATTACATTTCAGCCGTTTGGGCTGATTTGTTTTCTTGCAACAATGTATGTGATTTATTTATGCATGGGAGAACACATTTATTTGTAATAGAGATGTTGTATTCATGGTAGGGATGGGAAGACCAGTTTTTAAATATACTTCTCAGAAATGAATAATGGATTTTTTTCTACAAGAGGTAAAATGTCAGTATTTACAGTTCATGATTTGCAGTAGATATGGATCCCCTTCAGTTTTCTGGTTTTTTTTTTTTTTTCAGAGCTGAAGCTCCATGTTCAATCTTGGTTATTTTAATAAATATACTAGAGAGCACAATATGTTCATGAATCTGTTGAAAGAGCACCCCCTGCTTTTTTGTTTGCTAATTTTTGTGACCCTTCACAGGGCAGTAATTTGTAAAGGTCACAGTTATCACTGAATGCTGCGGTGCTGTGTGGCTCATCCATCTTTTTATATTTTATTTCTCAACACATAATGTTTATTTCAGATGCTTTATTAATATGATACAAAGATGTCTTTTGCATAGGGCATCAGTAATGGTTTACTGTTAAAAAGAAATCTATCCATTGCTCCAGGGGGTTTAGATGGGGGTTTTTACAACATAGTCTGTGTAATTGATGTGCCATGGTTACCAGAGAAAGTATCAATATACAGTAAGTAGAAAGTATCAGAATACAAAGAAGCAGTTTTGCCCACTTCTCTTGTCCCTGACAAGGTTAATATAAGAACAAAACTGTATAACAAAGTCTGTTGGGCTGAAGTTCTTGTTAAGGCATTCCATACTCAGCAGCTTTGCTTTCTCTCATGGGATATATTTATACCCTAAAATGAAGGGACACTCAGAATCACCATTCCCCTGAAGAGGGCTGTAGCCTGAAGAGCTGGGGATGTTGATTTCCTGTTCATCCTTCAGTAACAGTAATGCTCTTTAATGTGGTGGCAAATTTGTGGTATTGGAATGAAATTATATGCTGTTTCCATAACAAATCCTATTGGGAAGGAGAAGGATTTCTGGTTTGTTCATATAGTAATATCCAAAATTTCTGGTATATGCACATATTTGTGTTTGTGTTGTGTTTGGTTTTGTTTTTTTTCAACAGAGGGGCAAGACTGAAATCTAGTGGGGCTCAATTCTGCCCTCTGGATGATGCCCACGCTTTTGCCGCACTTTTTAAAAAAAATATTATTCAAAGGGATGATAATTAGGTATGAGAAGAGACTGCTGTTTATTTACAGGACAAGTATTTTTTCAAAATAGGCTATGGGCATGTGTCTCAGTCACAAGAGACAACTTCCAAACTGACACTGTAGTGCTCTTGAAAAGGTGTGCGCCCTGAAGCTGACTAGAGAAAGTAATCATGGGTTTGGTGTGACACATACTTTAAAATTATTGAGAGTACTCTTGCAAGAAGTTTGCATTTATGTGACATAACTCTTCTACCCCAGTGCTGTATGGCCTCGAAAAGAGCTTCAGCTAGCAAAACTCAAGACAGATGAAGAGGTGCTTAGTCAAGCGTTTAAATGCTTACCCATAAAAATAAGGAAACTGAGGCACATCTCTGTTTTTATCATGCCTCTAGTGCTCAGGCACTGGAATTGCATTTAATCTGATAGATGTTTCCAACGACAGCACTACACGACTGGCAATACTGTGTAAAATCAGTTCTGAATATCAGCCTCACCCCCCCCTTTTAATTCTCTTAGATTTTATTGGTTGCCGTTTGCATTGGTGGACCCAGAGCATCATTGCTCTGCATGTTGTGCAAACTTGGAGTAAATGGATCATATGGATTCTGAATTCAAATGTTAATTCAGAAATGCAAGTCTGTAATGTGCTTGGTCGCATTAGAAGAGAGGGTTCGTCTTGCATCCATAGCTGTGAGAGTTTTTCATATTTGTAAATCTCTTGCCTCTGTTGTTCATCAGTTGGGCTGTAAGGCTTAGGCAATGATTCATGCTCATTTGGAGAAGGAGAACTTTGTTTTCCTTGCTTTGGACTGACCCCTTTGCTGTTTCTGTGTTTACAGCATAAAAGAGAAATGCGTTGTTCTGAAGCTCCTGATCAATTTTGAAATAGCAGTACCATAATTTAAGAATGGGTTAGCAGGTTTAGGAAGCAAGGCTTGTATTACAGCTGAGGCCTTGGTTTTCACAGTTTAGTTTTTAGAAGTCTACAAGCATTTTAAGATGTGAAATAGCTTCTTAAGGACAAACTAAGCATGCCAGGATGATACATTGCAAGCATTATGAACCCCATATTCATTTGTGAATGGTGTTAAACACCATCACCACCCAGTGATGGTGTTAAAGCAGACTAGATAAGCCCTGTAAGAAAAAAGGAAAGGCATAATTGCATTTACATGCCAACTTAAATTCATTCTCCATCTTTTGTCATTTGAGGTCACTAAATGGAGAAGCAAACGTAATTTCTGTCATATGGGAGAGATTTCAGCGAATTAGCAAAATAGACCTTAATAAACAATATGTAATTGCAAGTGCCATCTTCCAGATAAAAGCAATACCACTTTGATAGTTCAGTTGTAGACAATGCTTTTTAAAAATTTAAATACTTTAAAACATGCTGAATTTGTAGGCCATGACAACTGTGTTTCAGATCCCAACTTGTGTTTATTCTAAACTTCCAATGTAACCACATCAGAGAGTCTTCCAAGCATGAGGTCTTGCCCTTGTTTGCATTCAAATCAGCAGTGTTAAGTTGCTTATCATGAGGTTGAGTAAATAAACTCTAGTTTTCTACTCAGACAATGCTTAATGAAGACCCAGACCCACATTCAGCTACTGACCTCTTATGAAGTGAGACCCCCACAAGCCTTGCCTTTTACCTGTATCCTAAGGCTTTGTTGCAATGTGTAAAAAGTATTGGGCATGATTGAGCTTCACTAAGGGGAAAACTTCACATTAACCTTTAAACTGATGTAAACATGCTGCATTGGGAGGCTTCTGTCAGCCACCATGTAAAGTATTTTTGATGGCTTGTCTTAGAAATAACTTCTTCAGAAGTGCTGAAGTGATAGACTTTTATTTGCAGTTAGCTGTCATTTGGATGGTTGCATTATTATACATTATAAATGTCTGCAGCATTTAATAAGGTGTTATCCTAGGCTAACACAGAATGCTACCCTATGTCAAAAGTGCAGCACAGTAGGTGGAATTTGTCCTCCTTATGGTATCGCCAGGATTCCCTTGGGTGAGAGAGAAGGGTATTTTTGTCTAGTTCTAGTATATCATGGCTAATATTAATTACTTGCTGCACCACATGTTTAGAAATATTTGTGGGGTAGCTTAATGACACAGACCACAAGAAAAATGAAAATGTCGTGTATCCCTCAGGTGGAATGTCTTGATGCTGTTTTGTTGCATACTTGTTTGTATAATTCAGATCCCATGTAACTGTTTTACATCCCATGACTCAGTGCTAGTCTCACTGGCTGTGTTTTCCTGAGACTAAAAGTATGGCTCAATGATGCTCTATGACTTATCAGGTTGTCTCATTCAGACTGAGTACTATGGCTTTGTGACTGGTATCTTGTTTGAGCTGCGCTACCACGCTCAGAACACTACAGCAGTTAAGGGCAGGACTGACAGCCACAGGACTGTGCAGTCCATTTGAGCAACACAGGAACACACCAGCCCCCACCTGGCACCTTGCCTACCCTGGTTCAATGCCTGTAGCTCCACTGGGCACTGGTCTGTCACTCCCACTCAGAGGTGGTGTTGGCCTTTTCCTGCAAACTCCGTATCTGGTTGTCCTACCGGCAGCAGCACTGCTGAGGCTGTTCTGAATTGACTCTCTTTCCTGGCTGCCCAAGCACTGCGCTGGCTCTTTTGTTTTTCCCCCCACCTACCTAGGGTGGAGACTATCCTGGCTGCTCTTAATCCCTGCATTTGATGGAGGAAGTTACGGGCAGTATGGGCCATTACAACATCCCCAGTGGCTCCTGTTCTACTGCTCTCTTGCCTGTTACTCTCAGGTAACTCCTCGGAAGTTTCCTTCCTCCAACCGTTGTTAGAATATAACTTGGTCAGATCTCCATTTATTGTTGAGAACTGACTGTGCAGTGTTCATCATGTTCATCACAAAATCACTGTTGTCCAGACAGAAAAGTGACTGACTTACTCCCAAGGTGTTTGACAGCTTCTTTATTCATGACGTTTCCCTGTTAAATACAAGCACAAAGACTATCCCAAAGGAGCTGATCTTGAGTTAATACTAACAGTACAGAGTGGGCAGGTAAGAATTTTCCAGTTGTTCAAATTAAAATATTACTGCACATTGTGGTAAATTCACTCTATGTGAAATTGAGAAGAAAAGGCTGCAACACACCATTATGATTGCCTTTAGAAAAATGAGTGTTTCATTTATAGCCTACTCATCTACAACTGCGTCTAAGGAGGAAATAATAATAAAAAAGCCAACACAAAACCTCAAGGTGGGTTTCTCAAAATATTTATATAAATGAAAAAAAATGCAGGAAAACCAGCTCATCACAAAGTCAGATTTTGCTATGGCTCTTGCTAACTTCTCAGTACTTACTTTTCTATAATGGTGAAAGCTTCGCTGTTATTTTCTGTGAATGGGGAGGGTAATTAGTCTCTTCTTAGCATGAAGCTGTCTCTTAAAAGACTGCAAGTAGTTTATTTATTTACTTCTTAATTAAGAAAATAGCTATTCTAATTCTGAGGGAAGTGAAAGAAAATTTTGCAACCTGCTCAAAGGTTTAGCATTTTGTAGGATTGGGCACTTCGCTGTTAACAAAATTAATAGAAGCAAATGGTGCTCAGTTGTAAGGAAATGGATTCTGACCAATTCCAGTAAGGAGTTGCAACTGGGATGACTTAACTTGATGTCTGAGCACAATCTCCACTTCCTGACACAAAGCTCTCAGCTCTCAGCCCACATATGACAGCAAATTGGGAGTGTTGTGCTGAGCACTGCTAAGCCTGGAGTCCTTGTTGTTGTGTTGGCACTGCTGTCCCCAGGAGTGAGGACATGGGGAGGGAGATAGAAATCAGGGCCTGGGTAGGCAGCAAGCTGTGATGTGCAGGCAAGGAAAGGTCAGAGATGGAGGAGGAGGAAGGGGAGGAGGAGGGACTGCAAAGGGGGAAGGCGGTAGGAGATGGTTGTCTGCACAGGCCAGGTTTGAGATGATGAACTGGGAACTTGTGGCAGTGCAGGATTTGTGCCTCTCTTGCCAAGAGTAGCTGAAGACCACCGTAACTCAGATGTGGGAAGGGGATGGCTTTCCAGAGCATGCAGAAACCATGAGCAGGTCCTCCAGCACATGCCCCAGAGTCACAGGAGAGGGAGGCAGGGAAACAGCTTGTCTAATTGTTTCGGAATCCCAACAAGACAAGCCCTCTTTGTTGCATCATGGAAAAGGCACAAGCAGAGTGGGCTGCAAACCTGGGACCTAGACGATGGTGGGATGGGGAGCAGGGCAAGGCGAGGAGCCCAGCCAGAGCCAGCTCTCTCTAGATGGTGACCACAAGGCTTCTACAGGTTTCCCTGCATCCTGTTTTCCACTCCAAGATTAAAAATCTCCCTACAGGGGAAAATGGAAAGGAAATTGTGTGGTAGGCTTTGCTATGTTTCCAGCTGACTATTTCCATAGAAGTGGGCAGCTGGGCCCAGTATTTCTTAAGATATCTTTACAGTAAGAGTAAAGTCCCAGCTCTGCTGAAGGCAACAGGCAACTGTGAGCCTTCCGTTGGCCTCATGAGGGCTGTAATTTCATCTTGGCTTCAAGATGCATTAGGAAGTGCATGGAAATCCTGAGAACAGAAAAAGGGAAAGTCAAAAATAAAGATTTCTCATCCAAAAGTTGTTCATAGTGCTTAGTTATTTTAATCAAAATTTGAAATATTTTCAGTGTTTTTCTGATCGTATTTACTAATGCTATATAGGTACTATCCAGGGGCAGACATTGTATAAGCATCTGAGACTTCAGTACCTCAGTCCTCTGTTTTGTAAAAAAAGAGATTAGTTTCTCAAAAATGATCAGTTACCAAATGCTTGTTTTGATTTTAGGGTCCTTAAAAAAAAAAAAAAGGTAATAATCTCTGTTTGAAATGGGGCTACTTTTACTTCTATGTGTGCTGACAATCTGAATGTCTAGCAGGTGTTCCTACTATCATTTGGTTTTCCATTTCTTTGTAAAAGTCCCATTTTATACTTTCTCAGAAGTGTTGATTTCCTGCAGCAGTTCTGGAAATAGCTCTTCTGTCACAGCCAGCAAGGGGATGTGTACCATTCGTGAAGGCAGCCTGGAGAGCAGGCACAGGCAAACTGCAAAACAACATGACTTGTGGAATTAACACTTCACGTTGACACCCATTAAAAATATTCAGAGATTGACTCAGCCTGCCCATGTTGCACAAATAACATGCTTGGCTCTGAATGATTCAAGATCTTATCTGCTCTCAGCACAAGTTCACTGTGGAGGGCCTGATCCTGTTCTCATTAACCTACAAAGGAGTTTTGCTGCACACTTCAAAGAGAATTGCATGAGCAGCATTTGCAGGGAAGCACACATGGTTCCTGTACCTTTTCCCTTTTTTCTTTCTCTTTGTTAAAAATTATATTCCAAACTACAACAAAACAAAACAAAACAAAAAAGTAGGCTAGGAAGAAGTCAAAATAAAGCTGTTGTCTGTTGAGCCCTTTTGTTGCTTGAGAGCTCTGTTTGTTTGGCATTCTTAAGTGCAAATTGAGAGTAGAAATCAGAAATAACTGAGAAGGGTTTGGTTATATTTGTAGCGGAGTACCCTCAATTCCCATCATCTCCGAAATGGGAGCTTTGCATGGCACATATTATTTCTTTGCACCTTGCACAAGTATTTGCAAAGATCTGGAGCAGAGCCGATGTATGCAGCCACTGATAATGTATCCATGTAAACAGCAGTGCCTGTGGAGGTCACTGCAAACGGCTCTGCTAAGCCCCTGGGAAGGCAACCACGTTCCTTCTTCTTTTCCCTGTGAACAGATTTTGAAAAGGAGGAGATACATATGGAGGAGGAATGGGACAGAGCAACCATTCTATTTTGTTTGGTTTTCTGTTTCTTCCATGCTGTCATATGAAATAAGAGAATACGTGTTTTGCCCTTATGCTTTTATTGCTTTATAGAAGAAAAGCCTTGTGGCTCTACAAATACGATGGTTCCTTTGGCAGAAGGAGCAGCAAGCATGTCACTCAGCCATTCAACACACTTCAGGTGTTCTAAAAACCCTCTTTGTGGTAGAAGGGCGTGGCACTCCGAATGCATCACCCACAGTGGTGTACAGCAGTGGATGCCCCTGGTCCGGAAGAACCATCCCTCCTGTGGAGGCCCAGAGAAACTCTTTGCCTCTACTGTCCCCTTTCCTCCATCTCCAGGCCATAACAGCAGCATTTGCCTCAGTTCAGATGCTGATCTCTGCTGCCCATGTTTGCTCATGAAAAAGCCACACAAGATCATCATCTGCTGCTACCTGAAACCCAATGGTAATGAGATGGTGACAAACTCAGATAGTTGCTCCTATTGTCTCCCAAATTCAAACCTTTAGACTTCAGTTTAAAGGGTCTTGCATCCCCATTTCCTATTCTCTGAAGCTTGCTTACCTGGTTTCAAAGCTATGAAATCATCCTCTGTGGGGGATGCTCTGTGCTGTCCTGAGGGAGCAAACATGAATGAGCTTGCTTCTAGTCTTTGAGGGCTTTTTTCCCCCCTGCCCTACTGTTACCCTGTTTGATTCTCAGTCAGCCTTGCCAACTCCTCACCATGCCAGAAGATGGTTTCCTTACCCCTATTCTGCAAACACCCTCTTCCCTCCTGGCTGTGGGCAGGCATCCCTCCAAGCTGTTTCCTTCTCACTTTGGCAAGTCTTCCAACACAAGAATTGAGGCAAATGACATGTGGGGACATGAACCTCTGTTCTTTTCTGCACCACAACTACCTCAGTTACTGGAAGCTTTGCTGTTCTCCAGTGGGTGCCGATGAGTGTCACGATCTCAGCCTGTATCTCTCTCCACAAGTATTCATTGAAATGCCGTGGGAATTTGTCTGCAGTTCAGGCTTAGCATGCCAAGTGGACTTAAGTTTTGGGTCCACATATCTGCTCTAAGGCGAACAGAGTAGGAATAGGACTCAAATTTTCTGTAACTCCCTTGTATATCCTGATAAATAGCTTATTCTGAGGATGTGTCCTCTCTTTTCCCAAAGAAACTGCTAAGCACCTGAGGTTTCTCATAATGCAAGATGGGAAGAAGTCTGAAATTGAGACATTTCTGAGGAAAGGTAGGTGACCTGTTTTCCAAGCCTCAGTAGGTGACCTCTTTTAGGTTGGTTCTTGCACTCTGTGCTATCTTCTTTCTGGTGTCAGGAGAACCCAAAAACCTTTCTGAAAACTTGTTTGGATGGGTCTGCTCCGAGTTCCTCTGGTGGGCATCATCAGGGATGTTCATGGGGAAGCCGAGAGAGCACCCTAACCACCGGTGTGAAGACTGGGGGCAGCAGCCTGGCTGTCAGAAGCCACAGGGTGCAGTAGTTGGTTGGGAATGCTGCAGGGGTGAGCAGAAATAAGCCCTGCCCTGCTGCCGCTCTGCCCCTCCAGATTGAAAAGGATGTAAGGAAGGAGACAGCACACAAACGTGACAATAGCTAGTTAAAAAAGCCTTGATGTTCTTCTGTGGTGTTCCTAATGGAAAAGAATGATTTTAGATAATCGCAAAAACATGTCCTGTGGCAAAAAGCAATCCCAACTACCTCTGAGTCTGTTTAGAAGATGACATGCTCTTGGCGAATGCTTCAATAGCCACCGAAATGCCCAGTGCATGTTAACGATCTAACCAATAAGTTATAGGTTCCTATTTTTTTTCAATTCGTTGAAGAACATTGACAAAACTGCAAACATATGTTTCTGCTGCTAAAGCTTAGTCTTATCACAGTTTGAAAATGTGGAAAATCAATTACATGCTTTGAATTGCTCCCTTTATTGCTATAAAAGAATTTCTTCATTCTTTCAGGATAGTGTACACTTGGTAACATCTACTGCTAACAGGCTGTTAGGACTTTCTGCTAAATTAATACACTACAAGTAAACTAAACAGAAGACCAGTGGAATGCTAAACATCCACTTTCTCCTCTGTTGTGGCTGTGCTGCAGCTTGGGAACCCTCAGCCTTGTTGCTACAACATCTGGACAACATTTGGAGCTGTCTCTCAAGTGCGCGGGTGTGCACCTCCGGTGAATTTTAACTTTCAACATCTCTCTGCCTCTAATCTATATTTAATGTTTCATGACTAGTAGTCAAAGAAACTTCAGCTAAATATCAGGTTGGAATGAAAATGATCCTTGGGAAAACACTAATTTTCAGCATTCGCCGGCAAAGTATCTGTGACAGAGACATTCCCTGGAGATTTGTAGCCCATTCTCTCACAGTAATAATAATTAAGACTCGTGATTACTGTGCCCACATAATCAAAGATCGCTTCATAAAATGTACTCCCTAAAGGGACGAATTCCCTGCTCCTAACTGGATGTCAGTCAGAGGGATCAGCACCCCCAGGGACATGGAGTCTTTGCTTGCCCTTTTCATTACCGTGTTGTTAGCATTGTGTTACTTCATATTCTTCTCAATGCAAATGAGTAGGTAATCATGTGTAAATCGTGCCCTCCAGAAGGCACATGTAGTGAATTTTTTCCCCCAAACCTACCACAGGGATTTCTCACATGGAACATAATTACATCTCTGCCATATGGGCTCATTTATATTCTATTACAGGTTAAGCTAATACAACTCAGAAATATGCTAAAAATACCTCAAAGTATTTTGAGCACTGTCAAAACACTTGTCATTTCTTTCTTGCCTGTTTGATTGTGAATGACTTTATATTTATTTAGAGATCCACAGTGCCAAGTAACTTCAGAAAAATAAAATCAGAGCAGTCTGTGTTGCCCAGTGTCCAAAAAATACTTTAAATTCTCTCTCACTACATCCTTCTTCAGTAATCGCAAATAGGTGGGTGAACAATAGAACAGAAAAGCCTCTTAGACATATTTACCTGCAGCAACACCTCAGCGAGTTTTAGAATTCCCAGAAGAAAAGGAACGTACATTTCAGTTGTGTGGTTTTATCATCATTAGGCTGGATCAGGTCTGTGTTTGATGTAATTACATTGTCCTGACAAAGCTATGCTTGCACTTTAGCCATTATAAAAGTACGAACCCTTCTGCCCACAGGGGCAGGGCTACTGTGGAAATTACTGTTGCCTAAAAAAATTATAGTAACACAATAATGGGTCACCTTTGAAACTGGAGCCACTGAAGGTTATATGATATTGTTTTCAGAATTGAGGTACTAGATATGAATATGTTATTTTCCAGTTTCAGTGGAAATGTTTAATTTCACTGTAAGATTTTAATTGACAAGATTTTTTAATCATTATTACTTCACTGATTTTTAAAACTCATACCACTAACCTCTCTGGATAAAGTCGGAGTCTACTGCAATCAGTCTTATTCTTTTTATTCATACATTCAGTATTTCACCCTTTGAAATTTGATCAGGTTTCCTTTATTTCACTAGCTAAGATGGAAACATGTAGAAAGTAATATGCAGGTAGAAGGATTAGGCCAGAGGATGGGAGGGGACCTCACTGGACCTGCACATGATACTTCAGATGATACTTTGCAAAAGCAGTGACTGACTTTTGTTCCAAAGAGATGCTTGTAAGAAATTGGATTAGAGTTTTGAAGACAGCAGCTGTATGTATCCTCTAATCAGGAGATAAAATTCAGTCCTGGTTTATAAAGTCCTTTGAGGTTTTCAGTGATGGAAAACTCTGTGTAGCTATAAAGTCCATTCTATAACTATGAAATAAATTCTGGTACCTTTCTAGAATTCTTTAATATATTTCAGTGTTGCCAGGAAGTGTTTGCTTTTTTATTGCTTTCTGATTTTATTATACTAGCGTATAACTATTTTATTAACTATCACATAAACTTTTAGATTATTCAACACTTGAACGCTAAACTCAACCTTTCCTGAATGCTTTTTGCATGTTTTCAGAGAACAGTAATTACTGCTAACACTTTGTGCTCAGACTTCTGTGCAACAAAGTGTGTAAGCAACTAACATTAAGTGTATGAAAATCCCCCTTGAAGTCAGACACTTAAGTATTTTTCTGGATCAAAGCCTAGAAGCTACAATGTCTGTAATTGTGCAATCACATCCGACTCAGAGGAAAACATTTCCTTGGAATTTACCTTGTTCTTAAAAGGCATCCTTCAAAACCAGTTGAAACAACGGGATTTTGGTCAGAGCTGTGCACTGGTCATTGCTGGATAAGGAGAGCAGTCTGACTGTATTTTTAGTGTAGAAGGGGAAAAATTCAGGCCAGCTATGCATTTATTACCCAAGAAAAGGATTTTTCCAGGCTTTGTAATTCTTGAAGCGGTATAAAGGACACTACAGTGATTTCATACATTGGGGAGGCATTAAAAAGAGAACGATCTCCTGGGTTGTAGAACAAAAAGAAACAAATTTCAAATCTCAGACCTAACTCCATTGACGAATGTTTTAATTCAGCTGTCATAGATGTTTGATTAAAGAACCTGCTATACAATTTCTTTTGCAACTTCTATAGCCCTGATTGTGTAAAAGCATCCTGTGCCCTTGGAAAAACAACCTCTCCTTACATGCACGAAAGGGGGTCTTTTTACATGACATCTCCACAGCATGCTTCCTTTTTCTTCAGGCAAGGGTTTTCATTTTCATTCCACAATATCATTTATTGTAAAGTAACAACAGTCACTGTGGATATGGCACTGAGATTGCTGTATTCATGTCATGGGTTTGGGCTCATCCCTGGGCATCACTGCTCACTGCTGCAATTGAGTCAGTGGTGGCACAAGCTGGCAGGCATCCTGACATCCCCGTGTCACGGCAGACCATGAGCAGATGCAGCAAAGGGGGACACCAAAGAAGGTAACAGTATTCCCAAATATTCTGGACAACAACCTTTCCAAGAGAGGGAATGACTGCTGATGTGCCTCCTACAGTTCTCCTTTTTTAATTGAATGCTGGAAGCAGTGATTTGGTGATATTTGCATTGCATATTTGTCAGCCATATGTCAGTATGTCAATATTTTCCTCCAGAAGGTGAGCAGCCATGGATTTTCAGCAGTGATATCTAGCTGGTGCTGCACGTATATGCTCAGTTCTGTGTTCTGGGTGAGGTGTTTATTTGCAGTCAGTGCCTGGATGGAAAGTTCTGGCCTGCACTGGAAATGAGTGCGGTTCATCATGCATGTGGTTTGCAGGCATAGGTAAATCAAGAGCCTTTGTATGAAAATTTGATTCCTAATATCCACACTGATGTTTTAAATCAATCATTCCTGGATATATAAATCATCTCGTGATTAAGTTTGGATCTTCTTTGTCATTTGATGGATAAATGTGAAATTCTTTTGCTGTCTAATGTGATCTACTGTCTGCTAATACCCAGCTCTCTCAAACCCTTTGTAAATCATTACAGTTTGCATCATCTATTTGGCTAACACACAGTGTCTGCTAACACACAGTGTCTGCTTTCCAAAACTGTGTAGATGATAATCTGTTTTAATACCTGTACAAATCAATTAAATTTATTTTGTGCACTGTTCAGTAGCTGCCAAATTGGGTGGAGAATAGAAACACTTAGCAAGGGAATCAGACTCTGCATAAATGTGCATTAGATGAGCCTTGCAATCTGAGTGGGGGAGAATGTGAAATTTAGCGTTTAATTTCCTCATCTACAAACAGATTAAAAAAATGGCTTCCAGAAACAAAAATATAGGGCAGAATTGTGGAGCCCTTACTTATGTTGCTGAGCAGATTCTTACTGGATTTATCCCACTGGAGCTTAATAATATCACCTCCAGGGTGGCTGAAAGGATGCAGAGTTTCTTCCAAGGCACTTTGATGCTTTGTCTAACACAGAAAGTAGGCAACATATCTTCAAACCTCCTCAAGGGGCCAAACTTCTGACTCCTCTTTGCTGTTTCTGATCACCATCACTGCAGTGTAGTTTAGGAGCCTGTAAATGTCCAAACTGACTGGTGGTAAAACTGATGAGTGTGCTGAGGTACCTGTTGGATTCTGCAAGAGGATTTGGGTTCAGTCTTCAAGCCTGTATATCCTAGCTTTCAAGCCTTCATTTTAGACGGTGCGAATTCCGTCATCTGCAAAATGAAGCTCTCTTTAGGTAAGAATTATCTACTTCCAGTTCCCCCCTCACACCTATCCTCCTGTAGATAAAATGTAGTTGCACTGGGAAAATTTAAAGTTGACTGTGACCATAATGCTTTTTACTCACAGCTAAAATCCATACTTAAGCATTGACACAGATGGATTCAAGAATAAATTGCTAAACGCGTTTCAAAATATGGGGGTAGGAGGATGGAAGTCAGTGCCAAGAAAACTGTTGTAAGGCTAAGTGTCTATCAAGTGAGTGCTACTAAAATTTTGCAGCATAAAACACTATAGAAAAGGTCATTGTCAGAGGGAAGATGGATTGATTCATCCCAGTATTGCAATAGCATTCCTGATTGCAGGTAGTTGAGGACAGTTTAATTTTAGAAAGAGCAGTATAGCCTTTGTTTACTTGGTCTCTCACTTGTGAAAAAATTTCCTCCTCACATGTATTCATAATCCTTGTTAAAATACTCCATGATACAAATTTCCTTGGGTAGGAGAGAATATCAAGCAAAAATGAGTAAGTATTTTAAGATTGTTCCTCTCAAAAGGGAGCATTATATGCCCATACCCTTCTAGTTCTTTTGGGGAAGAATTTTCTGGATAATGCAGAAAGATGGCAGGCAAGTTTTTTATTAAAGGTACCAGAATTCTTTCAGTTGATTGAGAATTTTTGTTACAGGCATGGTCTGATTTTCCACTAGTTTGTATCTCGCATGACTGTTTGCACCAATGAAAAGAAGTTGTCAAGCTGTTAAGTGCCCTTAATGTTAAGGGCATTTTTACTGTGCCCTTGTTTAGCAGTAATGCTCATAATATGGAAGGTAGTGCAGCATTCGAGATGTACATGCATTTACCAGGATAATTATTATCCTCAAATATTAATGTGATTTGAATTTAAATGAGCAAAGGATTGCAGAAGCAGTGTCATGTCTTCATCTCCCGGTGAGGAACAAGAGTTCTAATGTTGCCACTCATGGCTCAGAAGCCAGTGTCATATCAACCATGAAGTCCTCAAATGTCAATGACCTCCATCACTGCTTGTGAGAGCTGGACTCGACCTGGTGACCTAGAGGCTGAAAGGCCATACATATTCTTTTATTTTGTATGCCATTCACTAATAGATACTCTTTTAAATTCTATTCAAGCTCTTATATGCTACACACCACTGTAGCTGAATGCCTTCAATTGAATTTTTCTGAGGGGGCAGAAGGTAACAAGACTCTCATGTTATTTCCAGTTTTCCTTTCTCTTCCTGTATGTGGACATTTCTGGAAAGTTAGAGACTCTATATTTTGTTTTTTCACTTTTTCTTTTTACTAATGGAAGTGGATTAGGGAGCTTGTCAAACACACAGAGTTGTTCCAATGATGTCCTCAGCATTGACTCTGCTTCCTGGAAAGCTCTCTGTGTTGCATAAAAGACATTATTCCTTGTTACAGAGAGATCCTTCATGCCAAAGTAATTCAGTAGTCAAGTACATTCCTTGCCTTCACAAAATTTTTAGGCCATTTAATGGCAGCATGAATCTGAAGAGAATCTTTATAGGCAGTCAATGTAGCGAGTGGTCAGACAATGTTTACAAAACAGTTCATGTCACTGATGGGAAAGAAGAGGGCTGCAAGCTACAGTTTCCATAGTCTATTTTCTTGATGGATAGACTTGCACTACCATAACTTTTCATAGGTGTAATTTGTGCGTAATCACAGGTATTTTTTACACATCCTTCCTATTTCTCATGCTTTAGTCAATGTCCAGCTCTATACATTCATCTGCACTGAATGCAACAGGTTTACTCAGGTTGGAATTTAGCCCTGTGAGCTTTGTCCTGTCTCCATCAATATAAGGTTAATAGCCACAAGTGTGCACTTTGGCTATTACTGCGCATTTAGAAAAAAAAATGCATGAGTTTTAGCTGTGGGATTAATTCACAGAGGAATGAGAATAAACCTTAGGCCCTTCTACTGCAAGTGATATTTAAGGGGTTTAATGCTAGTTAAAGGTCTGTGGTATGGTGACCCTATTTGCATGTAATTATTCAAAGTGCAGAGACTTTCAGAAAGACGTGGGGTGTGTATGTGTACAGTGCATTAAGGCATATGATGTGCAGGCTGAAATATTATGGGGACCACAAGGCAAAAGCTGAGACTGTGACTCCACTGATTTATGGCTCTCAATACAAGAGCTGAACAAGAAAAGCTGCACTATGAGTCATCCTGACTGCACTTCAGCGCATGATGTGCTGAACTGACTACTAATGGCGTGTTTTAATTCTGAGGATTTTGAGGTTGGGTAGTGATGAAAATAATCCAAATAGGGACAGGAGAAAGCTGGAGGTAGTGCAACATGGGTGTACATGTCATTGACACCACACGTCATGTGGTCCTGTGTTCCTGGTGGGGGAAAGCAACCCCAGTACCATCTGACAGCATGGGTGGTTTAGCTGGTTGGCAGTAGGCGCCCAGCACTGCCATATTATCAGCAATTTCCACAAGACTGAGTTTTCCTATTTACAGAATATATTGCTTTTATCTTCCAGACCAAATTGCTTTCATTTCTTGTAGGAAGGAAACTTTGGAAAAAAAAAAAAACCCAAAACAACCAGAAAGTGAAAATCGAACAATTTAAAAAGCAGTTGCTGGTCAGCAAAGAGGAGGAAACCTTCTCGCTCTGGTACTATTCTGCATCTGCACTGAAACACAAGACAGCAGCTGCCTTGGAGCTGCCTCCACAGCAAGGAAAGACATTCATCTACATTTAAAGATTCAGTGCACAGAAAGCAGAATGACGACATCTCCTCTCATTTCCATGCCCAACAACATGCACTCCAACACACAGCTATCCTTCCTCTACAATATCCCTTTATTTTCCTTTATCTCTGCTTTTCTACCCCCTTCCTTCCTCAAGCTTTATATTTTCTTGTGTTTAGTTTGAAACTTACGTTTTTCAATGAACAAATCCTTCTCCCTTTGTCTCTCATCAGAGCCTTCATTGCTTTACATCCGCTGGGAAGAACTGATCCAATTATCTCCCAAATTATATTTCGAGAGTCTGCAAGCCTGACTTCACAGATAAACTGGAGAGCACCCCAACTGGTATAAATACAGGACATAGCCTTTTCTGCTCCTTTCAGCAGTAGATGATGATTACCCAGTTTTGCTATAACTTCAGTTGCTACCAGAGGGAACAGTATGCCCTGCCATTCCCGATATTCAGTCATTACAGGGTTATTGTTATTGTCTGTTATTTTATATTAAAGTAGCAATTAGCCCACTCAGAACTTGATATCTCCTGTTCAAACAGAGAAGATGGTTTCACTTCCAGACTTCTCATGGACTAAATATACGACAAAAGAAAATAGATATATCCAGCAAGCAGCTAAGATATCATGGGAAATGGTTATTGATGCAATGAGTCACAGCAATGCCTTGTTATAATTTCTGCAGGCTCCTTTCTGGATGCAGAAGGCAGAAACCTCTCGTTTGATTTTGTTTTGTTTGGAGAGTAACAAGCTCTCCTTCGGTCAGATCTATATTTTCCTTATACCTCTGCATCTGATTCAAGATTAGTGAATGTAGCTGTGCATCCCTTCCTGGAAGGGAGAAACATTTTCCTTAAGCAGCAAACGCAGTGTCTTTCAGCAAAATGTTGATTATCAAATTTCCTTTCAGTAGAAGTATTAGGGTAAATACAAAGCAGCCATGTCCCTGGACAGCGGTGTGCTCCACTCAAGCAACACTTCTTCAGCAGTTTCAGATGTCTCCATTTTACTGTCATCATGATTTTTGTAGATTGGGACAACACTGCTAGCACCCTAGTAGTTCTGAGGATGTACTTAGGGCTAAGCTGCCAAAGAACATCTTACTGCATTAATGTAATGGTGTGTACATTTGCTTTACTTGATCTCACATAATCCATCAAAATCTTCATGAATAGAAAAGTTGAATCAGCCTTACTGAGGGAAACTACATTCCCACTGTTATCTCCCAGACAAATCAACCACTTCACTGCTGAGGGGTTCATATTCCTTTGATTTACAAGGTGCTTGGTAAAATTGCACTTCCTGGGAAAGTAGAGGTTTAAAACCATTGGTCAGAGAAAGCATCTGGTCAGAGGCTCTGCTTGGTGCTTGTTTTTGGTTTGCTGTTCATATCACACCTCCTGCTTTTTTAGAGGAGAGTGACAGACAGGGAAAAAAAGTGAGGAACGGTTAAAAGTGTGTGAATCCCATCTTCCTTTAAACACACTTTATTAGGGAGGACATTGTTCAGTTGTTTATAATTTTCAGTTTTTCGAAAGGTAGATGTTAAACTCTGGAGTACATTCAGTGCCTGAATGTACTTCAGGCACTTAAGTCCCTGTTTCTCATCATCAGACAGATAAACTCAGGAACAAGGTTGCAGAAGCAGACTGTGGGATCTCTGTAACCAAGCCTCCTAAGTTTGCTCAGACAAACGTCTGCCACAGCGGGGTTAGCATTAGCAGCCTGGCTTTGGAGCTGGCAGCTGGACCTCTCCTTGTCCCTTCTGTGGTTACAATTGGGATAGTTCAATTAATATTGCTCCCCTGAATTCCCAAGGCTACTTCTGCATTCCTCACTTCATCCCTAGCCTTAGAATGCCTGCTGTAATTAACTGTGTGCCATTGATGCACTTTATGAAAAAGAAAAGCAAGTCTTGGTAGTGAGAAAAGTGGTTCCTGCCAATACTGAATTTTTATCAAAATTTAATGAAAGCTGTTCTGTAAATAAATCCACAGTTGCAGGTACTCTGAGTGAGGATTTTTCAGTGTGAGATGAGAAGGCTTCAGGGAGCTTCTTGGACAAGGTGAAGGTTAGTGCTTGAACACTGCCTGGCCCTTGGCATCCTCAGCAGCCCAGGGCTGGCATATTCCAGCTTAATACCTACTTCCCTAGCTGGGAAGAGCTGTTTGAGAAGAAAATGGTACCAGAAGTCAGATGCTCGGGACTGACATACGCACACACATCCCTAGGAAATATTTGAATCATGCTACCTTAGACTCAGCCCAGAAGTCAGGGCAGGGTGAAGTGGCATAAATATCCTTTCCTTCTCTGGTTTGTAGACACCTCCAGGCAGCTTCAGGTCAGTATGATATATTGTATCCTTGATGTATTGCCCTCAGCAACTCTGTGCCCACACAGTGTCCCACCACCAGGTTTCTTCACAGTTCCAGTGCTGGAGAATCTCAGGCAATGCTCTGGGGCTGGTATATGTCCCTGTGCCTCCTGCCTGGCAAGACCTTTTATTCACCAGAAAAAGACTGAAGGAGAGGTGCAAACTGTACCTCTGGGTTTTATACCCAGTTGTGCCATTGACCTGCCAGGTGAGAAAAGAGGCTCCAATGGGTGGCCTCAGCCTAGGTCCGTCTGTTATTTGAACAAAAATTATGCAGGTTATTTCAAAACTATAACTGTGCAGCAGTATTAATCTCCAGTTATCAGATGAGACTATTAAATCCCTTTCACCTTCCTCACCCCCAGTGCTACCCATCTTTGTTCATTTCTGCTGGCACATCCTGAGTGCTGTAGGCAGCAGAAGACCCACCTGTCTCCCATCTTGAGCTGAGCACAGTGGGATGCCAACCTCATGGAGGCCTTGAGGAGCTACTCTAATGCAAATCATGTTCTTCCTCCCCTCCTCCTCTCTGCTTTTGTTGGCAGGGATGATGATGGTTGCACAAGCGCTATCCTGCTCAGAAATAAAGCAGTTGCATAGACTCCCTCAGAAAAGAAGAGTAATTTACAGTTACAGTAATATTTACAAAGGCAGAGTGCAAGTTGAGAGAGAAGGAAAACAGCAAACTTAGAGTGGTTGGGTTTATCTTGCTGTTCAAAATGCGGACTCTGTCTGCCTGCAGCCTGCATTCCAGCCTGAGCTCCACAGCTGATTGTACATGATGGAGTCAAAAGGACCGCATCAGCCACATTTCGGGGGGGACTGCAGCTTATCAACAGCATACTCTTCATGTAGGATATCCTCATGTTTCCTACCTTTCCTATTGCTTCTTTACCGTCCCTGTCTATTTCTTGCCTAGGTTTCAGGTCTTGCCTGGTCTTTGCCAGAAAACAACTGAAGAAAAAGAGCAGAACTTCTGTGTCTTTTGGTGCATTTTAGCTAAAATATTCATCACAACTGAAAAGTTTTACTTTTTGGAGCTGAATGATCTTTCATGTCTGGCATCCATTTTAATACATTGCAATTGTGTTTCTCAATATCATTTTAAAACCACTTAGGATGGCTTCACTGGCAGCCTCTCAGAAGAAGAAATCTGTTTGAGTGTTTAGGGGAAGACTTACATTTCCTGATCTATTTTTCTGTCCTCATCACAAACTGTAATTTTTCTAACTCACAGTTCTAGAGTAGTTTAACTATTTAAACAGTATTTAATACATTCCATAGACAACTAGTATAATAACATGCACAGAGAGCAAAATCAAGAGAAATTGATCCAGGTCCTAGTTTTGTGACATAGCTGTCATCCACACTTGATTGTAAGATGCCCAAAGTCCTAAACAGATCCTCTGGCATCATTTCAAGACAAATAAATGAAATTACCTCTGTACCTTCTGTATTATTCTTATTTTACTAGTCTGATTTATTGAGATTAAAGTTTAAATTGCTTGGAGGAAATTACTCAGATTGAATTACTACTCAGGAAAACTTTGGGAATGAAACTGTTTCTTTGTTTGGAGTTTACAGCAAAATGAAGTCCTGCACCATGTCTAGGGGACTTTGAAGCTAGAGCTATCGCTAGCAAATGTTAGTGTTGTGAATCTGCTCTCTACCACCTGGGCAAGATACTCCTTCCCTGGCTTTCTCACTCTTGGTTTTTTTTCCTGGCTTATCACAGATAAGCTTTGAGTACCCTGCTGTGTCATGAACTCGATGGTAGAAGATGTTTGGATGGAGGGCAGCAACCTCTGGGCAGTGGCCAGTGGTTGCCTTGGTACTTGTCTGTCTGCCTTCTCCTCACTGATTTCCAAAGAAGCCATTGCCTGCTGCCAAGCACCATCCTTAAGCTGTTTCATCCTGACCACTTCACAAAATGTCTTCCCATGGGGAGAAGATTTACAGGAGGAATTCTCTGGAGTGGGAATCAGGATAGCCCTTCAACGAGCCCCTCATGCCTGCATTTTGTGTTGCCACACTGCACTGAAGACTTCAAAGCGTGCTCAACTCTTTGCCTGTACTCCTTGCCCTGTCTTATTTTTGACCTTTCCCCTGAGAGACAGGTCCACTAGTGATGAGAAGATAATTCAGATCATTTGGTCTCTTGAGACATCCACTAAGGGGAAGAATAACAATTCATCAGCAGCTTTACTGATCTGCATAGAAAATTCAGGCTCCTTTTTTGCTGACCCTAGTGACTTGCCACATACAGCTATAAAACTTTATGCTCTTAATCCAGAAAGGCAGCTGGAATTTTCGGCCATAGGCTGTCAAATGTCGTATTCATAACACATTGGATTACATTATAATAGAAGAATAATTCTTTTCATAAGATATTTAAGACATATCGAAATAGAAGCTTTTGTGAAACAAATACATGGGAATTTTACAGCTTCAGATCAAGAGAACAGATTGTTATTAGTAATTCAGCAGATCTGTCCCAGTAGTGTTACACACACACTCATGACCTCAGATTCCAGTGAAGACCACCAGGCCATTCATCTGGAAACTGATGCTGAAAATCTGCCACTTCACAATGCCCTTACTGTGGGACATCACTTACCTTTCTCTCTTTGGCATAGCTGCCTAGTCTATGCAAATAGTAAAATTACTCTGTGAATGTGAACTGAAAAGGACTGTTTAGATCTCTAAACCCAGCTACTTGTTACTGCCTTTGACCATTTAATAGATGTTCAGCCACAAAGGAGCCACAAAAATCTTGCCACCTCCCTATGACAACTTGCAGATCTATAGCAAAAGGTCTGAACACACTGTTTTATATCGGAGAGACAGCTGAGGGGATCGAGAGTTTCACTGCTGATTTCAGTTTTCATTAGCAGTTATGATATTAGTTATTTGTCAAGTGATCCTTGACAATCCTACTACATTATCCTACAAATAAAGATAGATAACACTCTATCACCTCCACCAATCTGATTTTGAGGAAAATTCCTTTGCCTCCCCAGATCTGTCAGGTGGCAGGTATAACCTTCTGGGTATATCTCAAAGGCACTCAAGATGTTTATATTTCAGTAGAATCACCAATGTATCCTGTCCTGTCACTGGTTGAGATCTATCTCTGATACTTCGGATGGGAGCCAAAAGGATCACAGCAGTGAAGTTGGTGGGAAGAAAGGAAATGAAAGGTCTTTATAAAGACCAAGAAAATTGTGAGGCATGAGATTACGTAGCTGGGGTGCAAATGAACACAATGAACAAACGCCTCCTTCTTTTGAAGACAAAGGACAAAAAGACTCATCACAAGTTTAAACTTCTGACACCAGGATCTCCTCCTTAGCCTACCACTCAGTCCCGTTCAAAAAGCTGTAAGACTCCATTTTACAACTGATGAGGGTTTTTACATCTCTTGGCCGGTCAGGAGTTCAACTTGTCTCTGCTCATCAGTTTGAAAATATGTTCCCATAACCCATGAGTCTAGTTCACATTTTATTTGTTATAATCTTAAGCAGAAGAAATTCTTTCTTCCACTCATTATACAGAACAGACACTGCACAACTTTCATGCCTTTAGCAGAATTTTCTTTCCTTCATCATATTTTTTTCAAAGCATGTTATGTTCCCGAGTGGGAGCACATACCTGGCTGGTTTAATTGCATGAAAAAAGACTGTCACCTGTTTTATTTAGTGATCTGCTTCTATAAATGTAGACATATTCATACTGGAGGACCTTAGAGGCTGCTTAGCTGCTAAGACCTGTGCCCATAAGGATGATTGTTAAACAATGTCCAGCTGTTCCCATTTGCACACACGATGAACACAGTCGGATGTGATGCTCAGGAGCTTGTCTCTCCTCGTCTTTGAATCAGAACAAGATGTTTGCTGACCTTTCCACAAGTGACCTTCGGTCCCTAATCAGGAGGATATCTTCCCTGGAAACACAAGCTGAGAAATAGTCACATTCACTGGCCATAAGCATAATAATGATAATTCAAATGTTTCACTTTGATTGCAAGTAAGAACTATCCGTGTGTAGGTAGATACAAATATTTCCTGCTTTTGGGCCTCCCTAAAGCTTCCCATAGAGTTGAAAGAAAAAAATAGGACTTTTAACAACCTCTAGCCCAGTTTCATTAGCTTGCATTTTTATAATGTCATGTCTTTAGAAATGCTGTAACGATCTATAGAGGAATATTTTTTCATTATATTTTCATAATGCTGTGCATAAGACAAAACCAAATTTAAGCAGTTTTTTCAGTTGCTGTTAATAAAGGATGTAAGAGCCCAGTGTCTATATAATAACTTACAGCTGTTGAGAAGCTATTTTAGTCAGTCAGTGCACACACCAAGTTTACAGTCTCCAAATACCTGTGGTCTAGCCACTTACTTCAGTCTGCTGATTATTTAGCTGGAATAATCTACCCTTAGCTCCTCCTTCAGACCCCTCCACCCCATCAAGAACCAAATGCAGAGCCATTTAAAGAAATCCAGGCCCAACTTCTGGGCACCCCTGTGACCCCGAGCCAGAGCCTCCCCATAGCTTTGCTCTGCAGGTTTGGGCTGGCTGTGGTGAGGGTGGCTGTCACAGCGTGTTCAGATCCAGGGGGGCCGAGGGATAGGGGAAGTGTCACCAGCAAAGTGGTGGTTTTTGCTGGATAGGGAGAGGTGGGTCCCCAGTGCTCAGGGGGGTGACCCCACTCGGAGCCCAGCATGTAAAGTCTGGAGCTCACTCACCCACCACGGGAGGAAGGAGAGGGAGCAATAGAGGGAGGTAACTTTTTTTTTTTTAAATATAGGTTTATTTCTTTGTGGGCAACACAAAATGATTATTTCCTCTCTTTTTTTTTTCTTCCTGCTGAATTAGGGGAAATTTCATATCCTGATATGAATGCAGCCTGGCACTGCATGTTTGATTTTTTAATTATGATTTTTTTATTTTACAAAAATAAATTTTCATTTAATTTGATCATTTCCTCTAAAATTGCTTCATGCCTTTAATATCTAAGTTAGTCTCATTCCTGAAATGGAGTATATCTTTCTAACGAGCCCCACAGATTAATTTATATGCTTATTTCTGCCAATTATTACTCTTTCTGGGTCTTTTAGGGAGGAGGTTCACTGTCTGTTTGGTGCAGAATTTCATAAGGCTTTTTTCCAACCAATTCTTTTAATGAGCATTGGAACCAGTCTAGGAAACCATGATAGAAGGTAAATCCCTTTTAAACAAAAAATATTGCAGCTGAGTTATCTGCTGCCTCTGCTGGGGTTGGTAGGGTTGTTACGCTTTTGTATACAAATTGCTTTGGGATAATAATGTTTTCTACTTGCTTATACATTTTTCATCAGACAAATCAGGAAAAAGGTTGTGTCATACGGATCTGTAACCATAGCTGCTTTCCTGTCCTGTAGCTGCAAGGTAAAGATGAGGTACATTTTCATACTCAGAGAAAAAGAGTCAGAGTTAGAGGGGGAAAAAGAGTATGAAAGTGCAAAGCCTTGGATATAAGTAGCCCCTAAAGCAGGTGCTAACAAGACCTTCTTGACAACCACTGAGTTTTGTGCATAGCAGAGGAAAAGTTACAGCTGAAAGAAAAGAAACAGGCAAGGAATAGCATTGTACTGTATCTGACTGGGATTATAGCAGCTGAATGAGTCATTGTTATAAAATATGGGCAGCAGAGCGTCCTTTCAAGTCTCTCAACACAGACTGAATGCGGTTCTGACCAAGATGACAAAATTCATTTTGATTGAATAGTTGTCCATATTTTTAAATGAAATGCATGTGGGGCCATTAGCTCAGCTCCCCGTCGAAGGCGGCTGCGCCGCAGCCCTGCCATATGTTTGGCAGTGTTTGAAGCACCTGGCATCCTCCAGAACAGACAGTCACATTTGAATGGGGATAAATATTGAACCGTCTCGCAGCTTTCTCTTCCAACTCCAGGGTAGGTATTTTTCACATTAAAAAAAAAAATACATAGCACAATACAAAAGGTTAGGCAAAAATTTATGTACATAAAGTGTTTTATAAAACCAGAAAGGAAGAGGAGGACAGGACTGGCAGGGATCCTGGACTCCTCCTGTGTCTGTGGAGGACAGGATGGGCAGGGACACAGATTTCTTTCTTTGTCTAAAAGCTTCAGGGACTTGAGAGTGCAAAAAATACAAATAATAATTTGTTCTTTTATTAGGGATTTATCACAGTGTTATTAAAGTTAATATGCAGTTTCTCAGCCTGGAATAATCACGTCCACAAGTCCCATCCCTATCAAATTTTCTTCTCTTTAATACCATTAAGAAACTGATGTGCTTAGCTGCATGCTGAGATCAGTCATGTCCTTTGGCTGAAAAATGAGCAAGTTACTTTGTCATCGAATAAGGTTTAAATGTTTAGTGATCACCAAGCTGAATTTCAGCCAAATAGGAATATTGCATGTCCTTGTACTTCTGGGCCATTTTTGGGTTTCTTTTTTTAAGTATTAACACGGATTTATGGTATGTTTTGTGGTTTAAAGAGCTATTGATTACATGGGGCACAGTTAGAGCAGTCTCAATTAGATCCACCACGGAAATGTGAACTCAGACAGGAATAGGAGAAAGCAAAGACTAGGACAATACTCAGAGAACAGAAACGCCATCACATGACAGAATTAAAAGGGACTTTGCTAGTTTTATGTCGCAAAGGAAAGTCTTAGAGAAGGCACCATTTATTTCTCTAAGCATGTCTCCAGGAGGAAAAGGACCTTTCTTCTGAAGGGCACTACGACACAAGGATTTAAACCGTGTGAATACATTCACACTGGACACAAAAAGGTCTGGCAATGAAAGGAGCGAGAGTCTCAGCTAGACTTCTAGGAAGTTACTGGGGCCTGAAACCACAGTTTGAAGCTACTTTTTGATAACTGTATTCATGAAGTGTAATGACATGGTTGTCTACAGTAGCAGGTAACTTACTTTGATGAGAAAAGAAAGTGCCTTCTTTAATCACTTTGTCAGTGTTCCTAATACCAAAAAAGTCCTCCAAAAAAGATTGATGAGGAATACTGAGGGTTTCTCAACACACTTTCTGTCTGGTGATTGTGCAGCATTTCTTCTTTTCTTTTAAATACAGTGCAAAGGTGGAAATGAGCTGACTGTTTGTGTTGTTTCACTCCGTCTGAGGATCATTTTCAGATCCCACTTGAATCATTTTTCTGCCTACAGCTGCTTTCACAAACATCTAAGTGGGTGGACTCCATCTAAGAAATCCTTGTGCTTCTGCCAGGATTTCTTTTCTATTCCAGCTCCCCACCTTTTAAAGAAATTAGAAGTAGTACATGGCAATAATGATTCAGAAAGGATGCTGTCCCTGGGACATAGGAGTTTCTGACAGTATTTTATTAGCTAGTGTGGATGACCAGCTCTGTAAGAGGAACATTGCTGCTTATTTTTTTAGATAGTTATTGTGACTGTTCTGATTTTTTTGTTTATAACATTAATCTTTGGTGATCCATATCCTATACAGTGTTGAAATACAAAAGAGCAAAAAACACAGCCATTTTTTGCACTGCATTTTTTATCTGAAAATAGGCAAAGTGTAATAATTCACATGAAAATCTGCTAAAATGAAGGAGTTGCACATCATCCACATTGACCATTTTTTGTCCAGCGGAGCACTGATGGGCATTACCATGGGAAGGTGTGCATTGCCACCCTTGCTCACTGTGCCTCTCTCTGAAGACCCTGCAGGAATGCCAAAAAAGCAGGACCAGAAAAATGTAGGGATAACTGCACACTCATTTACTAGCACCAGGCACAACTAGAACTCCATAAAAATGAAAATAAAACGAAAGTATGGTGATGTGATACATATACAACTGCATATCAATATGTTTCATTCATAAGAGGAGATTCAACCTCTGTGGAATTACAGTGCTTGCTGCAATGAAATGGTTGTTGCACTAACAAAAACCAAGCAAGGTCATTATCTGCATTTCCAAGTGTTTGAAAAATAAAATGGAATAGCCTTTTCACCCATATATATTATTTTGCTTGTTGTTTAGAAACCGTAATAACAGCAGCCTCAGACTGTTGTTTTCTTGTCCTTAAGGTACCAAAGAAGAAATCTATCCTTTGAAAACACACCAAAATAAAAACAGCTTGAAGGAGGAATTCCTGAGGCTGGTAGCCTGTAAAAAGAGCTACCATCTGCGTTGAGGTGCCGGGAAAAAAAACACACGCCACACTGTCCTATCAGCTCTGCTTTGGCTCCAAGCCTTAGCCGTACCAGCTCTGAATTTTTTGCACCATCCATATTTCACACGGATAGGTCAATAATCACACCATGTGGTATCACATGTATATATCAGATCACACTGTCAACTCCATAGCTGCTTTATAATACATCACAGTAAGGGTATTGTTTCACAGTACAATAAATTACTAATACATTTATCTGAACATTTCCTCCATCCTTTTTTTGAACCCATAAATTTAAGGGAATTCAGGGGAGTTTTAGAAATATTTGTACATTTTTGTAATAGTTTATGGGTTTCTCTGCTTAGATTCTTTTAAAGGACTAGAGGGAGAAGCGTTTCATTGTTTTGACTCAAGGTTTTTTTGTTTACAAAGCAAAATGCTGATAAAAGCTTTGAACTTCTTCAGTCATTGTATGTAAGGTTTCAGATACCATCACTAGCTTGAACTTTTTTGACTCCTGCTTCTTGGGTTGGCTTACAGGGTATGTGCTGCTTCTCCCTGGCCGCAGCACTGCTTTAGCTTTGTTCTGCTATAGTTAAATTGCTACCTGGACATGTTTGTCTTGTTGCGTGGGCATGGTGACCTTCGGTAGTAAATCATTTTGACTGGGCCAGATTGGGTTGAATTGCAAGGAACAAACAAATGCGTGTTTGTTTTCAATTTAAGAGACACAGCAATTTAGATAAATTTAAAGTTTGGCTGCAGGAAAGCATTCTAAACGGTGTGTTTATATTTCATTACCCCAACTTTGATATATCTAGAGTGTGAAATTTGTTTATAATATATAACAAGATACATATGTATTTATTTATATGCATTTATATGTGCATGTGTATGTATATGTACAGCAAAACTCGTGCACAAATAGATGTGCATTACATACATGGTAATAATATAGCTCCATCATTATGGAAACCTGGGGACAACTATTCTAAGCCAGTTATGCAGGTCACTCTGAGATCTATGGGGAGACACAGCCAGCTCCAGAGGGTGATCTATACTCATCTATTCAAAATGAGAGGTTGCCTGCTGAGAAATCCTACGTGACTAATTCAGAGCAAACACATAACATTCAGAAAGCTAAAGTTAGGGACGGGAAACCCAAACCAACTGTGCTCCCGAAAGAACACTCTTTTGAGGAGCTGATTGATCATGCACCACTTCTGGTTCCTACTCTTGTTTTTTGTGGTGGTGATAATAGTGATGGTGGATACCACCAAGTTAGAAAAGATGTTTTCCACTTTAAATTAGAAAGTTTTGTGGATTTTTTAATGGTTATGGTAATTATTAAAGTAAAGAGGAAATTGTTCATGTTGCCAATTCATCTTTTTTTCTTTTTGTTTGTTTAATTTTCTCCTTAAAAATGTCTTTGAAGTATATAATTGTATAAATGTGACTTGATCACTGAAATCATTGGGTGGACTTTAAAACCGTGAGGGAAGAAGAAAAAGGGAGGAGAAGAATTCATGAGATCTACAGTAAAGAGAATTATTAATCTGCAGAAATATGTGCCTCCGTTACCATTGTCTCTGTGAAAAACTGATTTCACATGTTATAATGTGCCTCCTAAAACTGAAAAAATAGGAATGGATATGGAAGCCTAAATTGGTACAGCATATGAACACTTCGATCTCTTAAGAAGGCAGATGTAGAATAAAATGTAAATTAGATCTGGAAAAAAATGCAAACCCATAAGAGAAACAAAATTAAAACCCAAAAATCATGAGTCCTAGTTTAATGATGAGATTTGGCAATAACACCTCTGGGAGCTTCTGAAAGGAAAACTCAGATTCTTGGCTTAATGTCTAGCACAGAGATTGCCTTGAATATAAATTTTATCTCTGCCTTTCCAGTACATTTTGAGAGCCAAATTCCAGCACTGTCTGAGAGAATGTTAGTATTTCTCTACAGTGATGGTTTGAATCAATAGTTCATCCTATAAGCAAGGAAAATAATTGTGATGAAGGTCTTTGCTTAAATAAAACGAGTGGGGAATGTGCTGTGTCTAATGCAGGCTTGCTCCTGAGCTACTGTAAAATAGCATGCAGTCCTTTGCAAGATTTGGAGGACATGGTAAGTGCACTAAAAGAAGTGATAACTGCACTTTTGCAGATAGTAATAATCTGGTAAAAAAAAAATCATTAACTAAGTTAGGACCATTTTGCTGTTATCTAGGATGAGAGGGTTTAGGGCTATAGTAATTTGCAAAGCTAATCTAGTTCAGTGATCCACAGGCTGTGACCTTTGACAACCCTCCTGGTGATTGGAAGAATAGAGCATCTGGATGTCAGGAAGATAAGAAGGTTAGGAAGGCAGCTGGGTCTGCAAGAAAAAGCAACCAAAACCCATTCTGTGAGGTTAGTAAATATGTCTTTTGTTTAGGTCGATGATGGATAATTTGGATGCATTAGCACCTAATTTTCGAAAGTTGCTCTTGAATTAATATGCTTCAGTTTCACAGAGGCCAAACTAAGAAACTGTGCCAATTTTCATAGCTTCAAAGTGATATTGCTTTCTAAATTAGATAAACAGAGCTTCCAAAAATTATGTCAACTATGTGTCAAGTTGGCATTAAAAAAGAGAAACACCCTGTGTCAGTGTCATTGAAATAAACAAGTTAACAGCTAGTCGTAAAGGCCATGAAGGGAGTAATTTAGGAGAATATGAGTTCCTGACTCCGGAATTCCAGTTCTCTGACCCAAACAACAGCACTCCCACACACTGGGGAATGTGTGTATGAAATAAGGATGGGAGTGCCAAAGCTGGAAAGCTGTATCAAAAAAGGCCAAAGACACAGGAAACTGCAGATTTGGATCTGAATTTAAAATTAACCACTCTGGCCTCTGTCTGAAATTAAGCCCAACTCCCCTGAATTTTGGGTAGAGCTCAGTGTCCTACAGCAGAGAAGTCATTGAGAAGAGGCAAAAATGAAATGGCAGTAGACACCCAGGATGGCAAGAGGGGTAGTGCTGGAGTTGAAAGATGCTGCTGAAGACAGGGATTGTTTTCAAGGCAACTGGATGCAGAGAAGGACTTGGAGAACTGAGAGGGGATGAATAAAGTGGAAAGAACTTATGTTTCATGATGGTTCTCATATGCCATCAAAACATTGCTCAGCTTAAGTGATTAAGGAAGGTTTGGCACAGAATTGCTCTAAAATGAAAATATGGAAAATGAATGCTGCTTTTAATTTTGCAGAAATGAGTCCCAGAGATTATTCAGATATCAGTGACATTTTTTAACCAAGCTGCTCTATTCTGAAAGCACAAACACCTCTCAGTCTCCCCAGCGAGATAAGTTTCCTCTTTAGTCTGATTCCAATCTCAGGAAAAAACAGATAGAGATATGAGCTACAAGTTGCTTGTATGAACAACCTCATGTCCAAACCCCTAGAGCTTTATCCATCACTGTGGATAAAGACTGTGATAGACAGTCTTAAAACACTTGATGGGAAACAATTATTAACACTTATCACTGCTTTGATATACTGACTTCACTGAGCTAATAATAATAATGATGGTGACAACAGATTTCAAAAGATTTATGGATGCCAAATACTTGTTTCTTTTTACTAAGGTCTTCAGTGTATCTCTGCCATTTTTGGAAGCCATCATTTTTGTGAAAATTCTTTCTTAAAGGCTTTTTTTTTACTTTGTTAATGGTCTTGGGATTAATACAGCTAATGAGATAGAAAAGATCTTTATGTTGTATTATGATTGGGGATTATTCGAGGAATACTTGAAAAAGAAGCCAGTCTTCCCCTTGTTATTATGAAATATGTCCATCATGGTTTCATGAAAGATGCATCTCACTATATAAAAACCCATCATATGAAGTGCTCTGGTTGCAGCTGTGATTGTAATGGGGAGTGACACACCCTCCAAAGACAGAAAAAAATTTAAAGAAAAGACTATCCCAAATTCTTTTAAAGGTCAAATGTTGATTCAGGTTTGCAGTTGGAAGCCAAACACAGAAGGACATCACCATGGAGTCTGGGAATTTTCCATTTGGGATCTCTGTTTTACAGCAGATTCATGTCTGTTGTAATACAACTACAAGCAACATTGATATGAATACCAAAGAGACAGGAAAGTTCCAGATCCATATCTGAAGTTTCCACTTGCCTCATTTCCAGTCTCCTGATAGAGGGACAACCATGACAAGTGCACGTCATAGATGATCTGGAGCTAGTGCTATGCCTTCTTCCTCTTTTTTTCCTTTCTCTCTTATTTTCTTTCAATCCAAGCCCGGCTGGAAGAGATATGACTCCTGCTGTGAAAACTGTCTATGTCACCAGATTTCTTAACAAATTTTCTTCCATGATTTTTGGTCATGGAACGGAGTTTGAAGACTTTCTGAAAGAAATCCTCCTTAGTCCTTCCTTCAATCCTTTTGGAAGGCTTAGGATGGAAAAAACTAGACCCTTGAGAAAAAAATAAGAAAAATTACAGGAAATTGTTTCTTTTAGAATAAAAATAGAGAAAAGGATGGAATAATGTCTAAAAAGATGTTATTACTGATTTACTTTATTGCTGCATTTATTGTTTCGTTTCAGTGGTTTAAACCACATTCAGCAATGAACAGTACTCCCAGTGAAATGATTAGGTATTTCCAGTGCATTTATTCTCTAACTAAACTTTCCAATGTTATGGCAACTGTAATTCCAATATCTTTTGGGCCAAATTTATTGTTAGCATATAATACTTCACTGCATGTATTACATTACCATGAATGCATGCATGGGGATGTCATGTACGTTTGAGCTTTTCATTTAGAAATATGAGGGTTTTGTATTAGAGGTCAAGATACCAACTACTTCAGACCTGTATGGTTAACATTTCCTTTAGTTTACAAGACAATATGGCAATGCTCTCCAGTTTATTTTTCCCCCACTCTATTTCGTAAAGGAACTGTCAGGGAAAATTACTTTTTCTTTTATGGATAGAAAACCTCTCTTTACAGAACTGTCCTTTTTCTCATCTTATTTTTTAAAGTATATTTTTGTATTTTCTACACACATGTAGGAGTAATTGGTGTATTCCTCATCATTAAAGCAAAAAATTACTACTACAGATACTTCAGTTACTCCTCAAATTTTCTATTTTCAAAAAAAAGAATGAAGAAAATTTTGGGTTTGTTTTTTTCATGAGAATTTCCTATCCCTAGCACATATAAGAACTCCAGGTCTCTCTCTGAGCCACAGTAGTTTATTTAGAAAGATAGATGTTCATCTTTCAGGAGTCTTACAGCTGTCTTTAAATACCATGTTACAACCAATTTCTTTCTCCACTACCCAAATGCTATAAAATTTGAGAAAAAACTCTTAACTCTACACCAGAACTTCAGTCAAGACCAAATATATTATATGTGATCCAGCAAGAACATTTTAATGATTCAAAGAGGAAGGACTGTAATTTTTTATGTTACAGAATGAGAAACTCAAGTAAAGGACTGGAAGAAGCATCGCATAGAGGACTTATACAATACACTGACAGAATGGCTGGGCCTTGTGACAATGGAGTTGCTCTTGAGTAGAAGCAAGACAATGAACAGATTTTCAAACATTTAAAACTTACATCAAAGCAGGATAGTCTTCATGGAAAAAGGCTTCACTGGCAAATGCAGGCTACACAATTGAGGTTTAGTTTGAGTTTTACAAAAATCCTTTATTACTTTCCAATTAGTAAATTATGGTGGGACAGAAAGAAAAAGGTGCTACTGCAGGGGAAGAGAACATTCAGGACTGCACCATTTGTTCCATGGGACAGTATTTTTCTCCTCACAAAAAAAAATATAGATCTTCGTTCTGCTACATAAATGTCAAGAGGTTTTGCCGAAGATTCTCAGGCATCAGAATTACCCCAAATGTATGCAGCAGGGTTGCTGCCTGTCAGTATAGTATTTTATGTGAAAGATTTATGTGTCTTTTTCAGTGTTTTATCCTGAACTGACAGTGGTATATTACGGATCAAGCAACTAATACCAGGCATTTGTGTTATGTCATGCAACATCCACTTGACAGCTCACAATTTCCCACTTAGTCAAGTTCCTTTGTCACCTAAGTGGTGTTTAGGAAGAAAATGCTTTGCCAGTTTCCAAATCCCCAACCTAAACAAGCTTATACAGTGATAGAGTTTAAAAGTATGTGTCCTATTCACATGCCCTTCTCTCTTTTCAGGTTTATTCCTAAGAGAGGTCCTGCATTACACATACACACAGCTTGAGCTATGTAACCTTTTCCAAGATGAGCTTCTGCAGCCCTGTCTGGATGCTTTCTATGTAGGTACCAAGCCCTCAGATTCACAAGTGATTGGCAGCCTTTCATGTCGATATTCACAATTCCAATTAAACTCTCAGTTGTTTGTCACAATATACATTTCTCGTTTAGATTATTCTCACCAAATTTTTGCAGATGGAAGCTGCAGGGTATTTGCACATATTCTGAGCAATACAAGCAAGGATTTTCATTGCTAGCCGTAAGGTTTTCTCCTCATCATTCTTCAGTCCCTTATACGTTTTGCTTAATGGTAAAGTGACAGTTGCTGAGCTGGGTTTTTAAAATGCATGTCTATCTGTCAGTTCCAATGCGTCTCACAGTGGCATGCATTAACTTATCATGCTTGAAAGTACAAAAAGATTATGCTGCGGTGAAATGTTAACAAGGTCATATCATATACACACTAGCTCATTGCACTTTTCTTCCTTTCATTGCTCCTGTTAGGCATCATTCCATGTCATGCATAAATAATGTTGCTCTAGAGAGAAAGTCAGTGTACTTTATATTACTGGTGCTGCCATACCATTGAGACAGTCTGAACTTCTGGAGTGAATGTTGGAGCATGGCACTTGCTAAATTATTGGTAGCTAGCCATCAGAGACAAGTACAGAAGATGAATACAGGTATTCATTAATAGATTACTTTCTGCTTTGGATCACCACAGCAGTAACCATATTGAGATAGTTTTCATATAAATGAGGTTTGGCAAATCATTGTCTGGCACCATGCATCTGATTTTATGGGACTTTTGGGCAGTCTGTCAGACTGTACTGGGCAAAGCATGTGGAAGATCAGAAGAGCAGCACAAATGGGCAATTTGTGCACCAAGGAAATATTTCACAAGCAGAAAGTTTCAGTACTAAAAACTCTAACAGAAACCCAGAGATAAATAATTTTCCCTTGATACAATTCTGCAGTGCTATGGTGAGCATGCCAGTACATCTGCTGAAAGACCTCAGCTCCTCCCTACTCCTGTGCTCCCAAAGATCACCAGCAGCAGTCTTGGACCTCCACAGAGTCCCAGCTCCAGGTTTTTCAGCCAATACCATTTTGTCTCTCTGAAATCTGCCTGTGTGGGCTATCTAGGCCTGCTGCCTGCTTCCCACCCCTTTTTATTCCCTCCAGATGGAAAACTGTGAATTTTAGGCTAGATATTCCTAGCAGGTGTTTGGTAAGAGACCTGCTGCAGTCTTTGACCTGCAAATAAATTACCACCCACATGCAAATTTCAGATTTAATTGTAAGTAAATCTACTGTGATCCAAAAGCTTTTGCTAAAACATCTGTCACAGTCTCTTTTTGCCAGTGTATTTTTTCACATCTATGTGTATTTATCAGGAAATCTTATTTTGTCCAGGTCTAGGTTAAGTCAAAGTAAAGTTATCTGTAGCAAATACTTTATTCTCATGGGTTGCAAACAGCAACAATGCTCAATTACAAGTGTAGCCATAGAGGTCTGCACAGGGTGAAGGGGAATAGAAAAATTTTGTTGTTGGAGAACAAAAACACCTGCTGTATTATTATGACTGATCCCACAAACACTGCTTGGTTTATTTCACCTTTAATAGATATTTTTGCACAAGCAGACAGTCATTTTAGTTTACTCGATAATTATGAGAAAGGAAATCGAATGCAAATCAGGTTCAAACCAATTGCAAGATTAATCTGTTTAAAGTAGAGTTGCAGGCAACGCAGGTTCCCCACCACAAGCACATCTGCATCCAGTCCTAGAGCCCCTGAACTTGCTGTTATCACTATCTAGCAATGTTTGTTGTTATAATGGCAAAGAAAAATTAAATGTTGACTTCATGAAATACAGATGAGTCACTTTGGCGATGTAACTCTTACAGTGTTTGGTGGTCTTTGTAATGAACTTTGATTCTATGCTTGTAACACCATGAGGCTTTAATAAATCTTTGAGATAATTAACACAGACGTGAAGAGATATGTAGGGAGAGATCTATTTTTGTTCTCTGTTAGGCTGCTAGCAATAGCTGATGGTTATAGTTCTCAGTTCGAAGAATCAAAATCTGTTTCTGACTCTTGAAAGATGGAAATTCCTGGATTAGAAGACTGTAAAATAGGTAGCAACTCCTATCTTAAGGTGTGGCATCCTTCTGCGGGATTTGATTTCTTCCCTGAGATCATAAGGAAAAGCCATTTTAAACTCAGGACTTCTACTTCATTGTAAATCCCAAACACCAAATGACCCTCTCTGGGGTAAGCCAGAGAGTGAGAAATGAAGCAGGTGTTTTAGGAATCAAAGACCCTCAGTTCAGGAGAAACTACCACCTCATGAGGGCTCAGAGGAAAAGCAGCCACACTTTTCCTACTCGCCATGGAAATCCTCGTTGATACAAAGCAGAGTCATGATGAGCTTGATCAGGAGATACAGTTTTTGGGGACATCGTGTCTCATGGGCTGCGTTATGGTGGGACTGTGGTAGGAGTAGAATCCTGAAAGCTTAGGAGTACTTGGGATCAGGAATTTCTCATGATGAAGCAGCCAAGCCACAGATTGAAGTTTGTCCTTCAGGCAAACCACGAGACAATTTATTATTAAGCCTGGCGGTTTTCTGATGCACCTTGGGCTTCATTTTACTGCAAATTCTTCTCAGATTACTTCTTTACATTAAACTCTTCAGCTTAGTTGGAGCTGTTACTTTCAGATCCAAAACATTTCATCAAATCATTCTAGACCAGCTCTACCATTGGGTCTATTTGGATTGTGTTACTTAGGGGGTGTCTCAACAAAAGCAGACCTTCTAATTTCACTTTAGTTTATAGTTTCTAGCATGTATGTTTGAAAAATGAAACTTCTGTCCCCAGTACAATCCCAGTTTCAACATTTGTTTCATTTTGGGAAGTAATATTTATAACTATGAACAAACTGGTTTAATTTGGTTTGCATTTAGTTCATCAAGATATAAGAAGTGGACTTCCATTTTCCTGTAAAATTGTACAGATTTTGACAAACTCTCCTCTGGCAAAGTGCCACAGGCTATTTTTTCTTGTTTCTAATGTAGTCATTTTCTGCTACTCAGACACTGCTAAAATTAATCCATACTTTCGAATCAGGAAATGCTATTCCTCCAATGAATTATCTATGAGTAATTAAAGACAACTACAAATTTTTGTCCGTATCTTCTATTCATCCTTTGCACCTGAGCTCTTCAAATTTCCAGCTTAACTTCTCCCACAGAGCAGCCATGGTGGTCCTACTATATATTTTTTTTGGATGGGCAAGAGCACAGCTAGGTCCTTCAAAAGAACTTAAACAAGAGGAGAAGATGTATGAATCTGAATTTCCCAAGACTGTCTGCATCCTGCATAAGTGACCTATTTCGGGGTTTCCTCAGGGAGAACTCCACATACGGCAACTGGATTAATCAAAAGTAATGTTGGCACATGCAGACATGTACCATCACCAAAATAATTTGATCAGGAATGAAAATCTGCTGTGTGCACTGTCACTTTTTACTCAGTCACAGATGTTTCACAAAGTTTTTCCTTGTATGTAACTTGCTACTCCATGTCAGTTTTAACCACAGGCCATTACTCCCTTGTTTTGTAAAGTGTCATTTTACTTGATGTATATAACTAAAGGCTAATGATGCTTGTCATTTCTGTAGTATGACTAACACCTTTGGACTTGGACTTCCAGATAACCTCTAGAAATATATTAATTTCTGTAGTTCCTACAGTGAAGAGGATTATTAGTAAAAAGCAAAATTTCAGCTCTTTTACAAGGAGGAATTCAGCACATAGTCCCATATACTTATGACTTCAAGAAAGCAACAAAACTGGGGAAGGTTTATTTTTTGTGGTGAAGGTGATGTTTGATTGCTGTTGAATACTTTTCATGTATTTTTAATAGTTAAAATTCAATATTCACTGAAGGATCAAAGCACAACAGGCCAAATATTACTCTCAGATATATATATTTAGCTCATACTTTTTCTGGGATCATCTGAAATTCGAGGCACAGCCTTTTGCATTGGGCACTTTGTAACCCGGTGGAAATGAGGGGCTGCTGCTCCACTCGGCAGCAATATCCTCCAGGGTGCTGTCTCAGTGCACAGCCTTGTGCCAGTGGTACTGCCTTGTACCATGGGTTCACACGCAGCTCCCAAAGAGGCAGGAAGCAGGCAGAAGAAAAGAATGGATCTTTCTGGGGTATTGCTTTTCTTAGAACTGCCTCAAGTTCACAATCCCTCATGCTAGCTCCTCTCAGCTTCTGCCAAGGCAGCTCCCCCTCATTTTTCCACCTTCCACACCCTCTCACCTCCCATCTTTTAATCTGACAACTTCAGTTATTGCAATCAAGTCTCACAGTGCAATCCTGGTGCTGGTACTGTGCCAGGCACTGGGGTGTCGATCCTCCCCAGGCTCTGTCCTGGGCAGTGAATGACTCTGCCTGGTTCTGCCATTCAGTGCAGGAGACCTGTGCCATGGCAGCTGCCCGCAGGCCCAGTTCCCACACCCAGCACATCCATCCAACAGGGGCTGCAGGTATTTCTCTTTGGGCTAAACACCACTTTTCCTGCCATGCCAGTTAGCGCACAAGGTCCTGCGTTTGCTGGGTGGGTTGCTCAGACACAACTGTCCCTTGTAAATCCCTCTGGATTGTTGCTGTATTAACCCAGGGTTGCCCAGTGGTTAAAGACAGCAAAGCCTGACTTTGAAGTCTTTGGGGCACTCATCTGGGACAAAAAATACAGGAATTTCACTTTTCCATCTTCCAATGCATATTTAAATGCATTTTAACTCTGTCACAAGTATTTGTTGGAACACTGCTGACTCCAGATTTTCCTCTCTACCGTAAGCATGGGTATATAAAGTCATTGTGAGAGTCACTTCCTTTCTTATCAAAATAATTTTTGATTTATCCATGTACGGTCAAGCAGCAAGAGCAATTTTCCATACATTTATCCCAGTCTAACATGGTGGCCAAGTCTTTGTGCAGATCTTGATTCACATGCCCTAGAGCAGAAAAGGAAATTGAACATGATTTCTCACATTCTAGGTCAGTATGCTAAATCTGTGGCTGTGAACTGAAAGCAGGTATCCTCATCATGTTTAAGGAAAGAATAAATTATATGCATAGAAATTGGCATGAGTAATGCTGAAAAAACATAGGTTTTGCCTCTCTGGTTTTTGGACCGTGGGTTTCTCCTTGTAAAAATATCTTGCATTAGTTGCATTGTAAGATAGATCCCCACATCATTGAGACAGTGAATGCACCCAGTTCCGGGCAGCAAGTCCCAGTGCCAGGGAGATGTTAACATTACATTCAAAAGTCTTGTAGCATCCAGGTCCCCCCTGGGATGCTCTCATGAGTTGGGTTGGGTGAGCAGGTACAGAATCTCTTTTTCACTTGGGAATTTTGAGGTCACCTAAAACTGTGGGCTGAGAAAGCCAAAGCTCCAGCTTGAAATGAGCAACCAGTGGAGGGTGGGTGCCTCTCTGCTGCTGCTGGAGCAGGAGATGAGCACCAGGGAAGAATACATCCTGCAACAGTAGCCCTAAGGCCAGCCTTGCAGACAACATTTGGGAGTGATATGAGAATAATGAAGTGTGGAAATAAAACTAGGCCAAATATTGAGTGAACATCTGGCACGGGTGCTTTCAAACCATCATCTGTGCTTCATTCTACTTGCCAGCACACATCATTAACTTTTAATGTAAAGAGCAAACAAATGTGTTTGTGAGCAGGGTGATTATCCTCCACACATTTTTCCATCTCTAAACATGTTAATTATGGTTTACCCTAAAATAGTCATTAATGTTAGCATTCTAAGCAAATATTTCTGTAACTTGGAGAATCTCATGAGGACGGTTTGATTCTTTTCCAAGGATTTGAAGGGCTTCTGTTTATTACACCTAAATATTTATATGCACCCTGCTGCACTGTCACCATTCCCAAATGTTCCTAAGGTGATATTCTATACCACTCTCTTCCTCAGTTTCACAGTAAGCCTACATTCAGGATCTCTGTGCAAAGCAGATGGCAATTTTCGTCTCCCAGATGAGGACATTATTTACTATATTTGGAATAAAAACCATAGAGAAGCCAGGAGGACATGCAGAAAATTGCCATAATTTAGGAACTGACTCAATTCAGTTTGTTTCATCACTGATACCAGGAATGGATTTTTCCAACTTCTGTCTTATTCTAATCTAACCATCAGAACCATCAGTGTACAAACACACAGTGCCAGGATACAACAGGTTTCAGCTCTTATCAGTTGAAATCAGAAGAATTTGCATGTTGGTTGTTCCGAAGTTGATTTTGCCTAGGGAATCACATACACAGCCCTGTTCTAGAAAGTGAACAAATGTATACTCAAGCACCAAAAAAAGGAATGGAAAATAAATAGTCAATTAAATTTCTGTGTCTGGAGCAAAAGGCACCCTGAAAATACTTCACAGAAGGTAAGTGGGCTTCAGGTCTTCTCCAAGACTGCTAGACCCTTCAGAACAATATGTGCAGCTCTAAAGAAGCAGCAAATAGCCAATACCCACAAATGAAGCTTTTGTTTTTGATACTGACTAGTTTTGGAAGAGTGCAATGAGGAAATGGTTTATAAGGAAATACATATTTTTAGAAGCCGTCATTATGAAATACTAAACTAGAGCTTCAATTTTAAATGAAAGGTTTTCTCCAACATAGAAAAGCATATTAAGAAGATTGACATAGGTTTATACAAAAGTGAAAAGACAAAAATATTTCTTTCCAGGTCTTCATGATCCCTGAATGAATCAAATTATGCTTATTAAATTTCTGCAGTACACAGCAATTTTTACACATTCGAGGGTTAGCAAAAAACTTTTCAAGTCAGGATAGGCCTCTAACATACTGAAGAAATTCTTCTTGTACTTGGACTCCAACAAGCCATGAAATATTTAAACACAAAAAGCTATTTCCCCAGTTACATGGCAACATTGCAGCTTTAAATATTAAAAACAATAGGACTGTAGCACTCTAAGCGAGTGCAAGAGTTCATTGGCACCAGATATCTCTCATCTTCTCTTGCTGGAGTGGTAGAAAAGATAACTCATTATAAAAACAAAGAGAGACTACTGAAGAATGCAAACTCCCCAGATTCCTTCCTATCAGAGTATGGAGAAAAAAAGTATCTTTCTGATCTATCTAGGTATTTATATAGCACCATTCTCGAGAGTATCTGGATTTGTGGAGTGAGTAAGGCAAGAGGGACCATTTGCTTATTATGGGAATAAGGTACGTAATCCCCCATGAGTGTGTATAACCATAGCTCAAGTAAATAGCAGCAATGATAATTTTCCAAAACATAGTGAATAGGCAGAAATGGATATATACTGAAAGCTCTTTGTTCTCAGGTCGAAAAGTGACACAAAAATATGCAAAGAGCTGAGAGTAATAGCTGGAGAGAAATTCATCCATGCAACTGTGATGGTGTCCTGTTTGTTAAGATAATCTCTTTATCCCCAGTCAGGTGGGGCAGATATTGTGGTAAATCAATTTGGAGGCCAAAAGCCAGAATTAAATATCTCAGGGTATGCCTCTTACTGAGTTCAAGTAGAGAACCTTCAGAGACAAGCGCAGCAGCACAGCTGTTAATACAAGACTCCTGGCTTTCTATTTCATCCTAAAGTCTAACTCAAATACTAGTTTTATATTGCCTGCTTGGGTTTTGTGGTCTGTGCAGCAGCTTTCCCACTGACGTATTCTTTGCATCAGTTTCAACCCTTTACCCACCACAGTTCTAATCTTTTCCTCTTCCATATCTCTCCTTCCCTCACTCCCCTTACACTAGCTTCTAATTGTTTTCTCACACATTCTAATATCTTCTAATTGTTTTCTTCTGTCTCCCCTCACAGCCTGCACCATAAGAGATCCCTTAAATAAACAGATGACAAAAATGAAGAAAAATGCCATAAAGCACAGGTCTGGCTGCAAAAGGACTGTAGTAGGCCTGCAGTTTTGCTCAGCATGTTTGTTCCCTTGGAGCACTTGTTGCCATATTGATGACTGAGCAACAGAAAACCACAAAGTCCCTGCCCTTTGCTCCATTAGACCTGAAGGGCAGCATGGCCAACAGAGGTGATTTAGCTCCTTTTGTGTGTTGTCAGCACCTGGTTTTTGTACTGGTGTTGTGTCCCAGATGCTGGGACTGTGTGGGGACTGGGCAGCTGAGGAGCCATGCACACTGATGTCCTGCTTGCTGGGACTCTCCCATAGCTTGATCAGCCATGGACGGTGGTTAACATGAGAAAGAAATAATACCATTTTAAAGGACAAATCCAGGAGCTGTAGTACTGATGTCTGGCATTCCATCTGTTTACATCTTATTACTATGACTGATCTGAAAGAGAATAAAGTTGACCCTTTTATTAGGCACACTTGATCTGTCTCTGTGGGCGAGAATGGGCAGAGAGGCAAGCTACTCTGCCTGTGGCCCAGAAATAACACTGGCTCCAGATTCATAAAGTTAAGTCCAGCACTGAGCCCTCATTATACAAATGTATATTCGTGCAGTTTCTGGTCCAGAGAAAGTTCACCATTGCCCAGCTCTGCAGACAGGAGGAGGTTATGAACATCTGCCTGCCCCTGTGCATCCCAAAAGATGTTTGAATGCCTGACATGGGAAAACAGGTAGTGAGGGCATGGGAAGACCCTGCCGTTCTTCCTTCATCTGTGAGAAACCACAGTCACTCCCAGCACTGGCACAGAGCTCTTTCTGCTGCTGCTGATCCCCCCGTGTCAAGTTACAACAGCTCCCAGTACTGCTCCTCTGTGACAGGGACCAGGAATACCTATCAGCGCTCAAGGATACTTAAGGTTTTTTGTTACAATACTTAAGATAAAGGGCGCTATCTACTGTAAATGCAAAGTCTAAGCTGTGAAATCAGCAAAATTTCCAGTGCTTAAGAAAAAATAAATCAGAAACCTAACTTGACTTTCCTTCCAGCTTTGCCTGGAACAGGTCTCATTTGTCAAGGAACGCTACATAATCATCTCACTGCAGCTTCCAGATTTTCTGGGTACAAAAATAAAAGTATGGAATGCACCTATCTGTAATACTGCAAGATATGAGAGCACAGCCAGTTTGGGAATATTGTTAGCCAGGCCTCATTAATAAAATAAGGCTAATGATTTATTCATATCCAGGACAATAAGAGGACAATGTAGAGCTGTTACATTAATGGTAACTAGATGCTTTGGGGGAAAAATGTGAGCGCTAATGGAAATTAGTTCTGTCTGCTTCAGTGTTTTGTATAAGACAGCGTGGGTGATTCTTCTGACCAAATCAGTACATTAGGGACACAGAATTCCCTATTCTACATATTAAGATAGGAACTAGGAAATTATTCAACTTAATATAAGAATATATTATTACTTCAGTGCTTGAAGTGCGCTCTCAATCTCATCTCCCCACATGCAATCTTTTATTCTCTTTTCACCCTCATTTTCCAGAAGTCTTGAACTTGCTACTGTAATTATGAATGCAGACATTATTGCTGTAAAAATAAAACTCTGAAAATGGTCTGTGAAAATGTTGTTTGAAATGGTTACTATTTAAAGCTGACTTAGCTCTACTTCTGCTGTGCAAAATTATATAACACGTGTCCTTCCAGAACAGTCCTGGAACATTTTAAACTAGTGGTAGAAATATTTTGCAGTAGCATGGATTTTCTGCTCAGAAAGCCGACTATGTGAGCTGTGCTTTTCTTCCCCCCAGAATCCATGTGCCAATCATCAAGTAAAGTCGTGAAGTTCCTTTAGTTACCTTCATGGTTATTTGGTCACTCAATAATGTCTATATTGTATTTGGATTAATTAATTAATTTGTTTATTTGGAATTCAGCAGTATTCAGAGACTGATCCTTCAGTTCAGAGCAAGTGCCATGCTCCCTGTGTCCCTAATCACAGCTGTCCCAGCACCAGCTGAGAGCCCGGGAGCCACAAGCCCCAGGTTTTTTCAGTTGTTTTGCTATACCAGACGTATTGCACGTGCTGACAACTGACCTACAGAATCTCCCTAGGGTGAAATTTGGAACAAGAGAGAGAGTTGAAAGTTGCCAAGATCCCCTGAGATCCCATGAGCAAATGCTGGTGACCTGAAGGGTGGCAGATGAACAACCCATGTGCCCTTGGCAGTTTGAATCACTTTGTTACTGGGCTGCAGCGTGAGGACAAACATGGCTAAACGCAGGATATTGTCTGCTGAGCAGTATCTCATTACTTAACTTTAAACTTGCATCTATGTTAAAAAAACCCACAAAAATAAATATGCAAAGAAGAGATAAATGATGCACTATCAATGATACTGTTAGGTTACATGGCCTAGAACTCTCCTATAGTAATACCGCTGATAAAAAAGAAGCCTATTTTTCCTCCATATGATGGTCCTCTGCTACTAATATTTTGAGTATATCTGTACTAGTAAATTAAATGAAAGAGGGTCAAGCAGCTGAGTCCAAGACCTGATGACTTAGTGCTGCTTGGTCCACATGCTTGAACTCTGTTTTCGTTAATTTGAATGAAAATGAGGTGAAAAACACCAAGGGAAGGGCAGGGTAAGCTACACAGGTAGTAAACAAATGTACAAATGTATTGTATATTATGTAGCCTAATATCATATAGCCTACCTTCTCCAGGCAATCCTGATTTTTTTCCCTTCCATGTTTTTTTCACAGATAATTTCTTATTTATAATGCCATATCATTCAGAGCTGGTTGATGCACAGGTTAAATATTATTTTTAAAAAATTACAAGTTTTGCAAAGCAGTTACAGTTCTCAGTTTTTCTCTTTGTGACATACCTGAATCCATGTTGAAAAGCTTCTCAGTGGTAGGTAGTCTAGGGGGAAAAATGGGAGAAAATGGAAATGGACACTAGCATGTCATTATCAGAAAAATCAGATGATTTGGTAGGGGAGCAAGAAAAGAGTTTGTTCTTTTTTTAAAAAAAATTTACAGAGATGAAAGCAGAAGGTCAAATTCCGTATTTTTGACCAATTCCAGTGCTTTGTACTGGGGTAGAAGAACTGTCAAAGTAGCTTAAACCACAGATGTCCTTTCTTTTAAGACTATTATTTCTCTGATAAGTTTGATTATATCACCCACAAAATTTAGATCCTGGATCTGTATTTCACAATATTATTGTGCTCTGTACATCAGGTTTTGGGTTAAGCCTATTAATAATTACTGTTATTGCTCAAGCTTGAAGAACAGATTTTTCTTTTATACAAAGGGTCTGTCTCTGATCTTATTCTTGATTTATATACACATAAATCAGTGATGGATTGAGCCTCAGCTGAACTGGCGAAGCGGGGGAGCTGCATGCAGTGCCAGTCAGGCAGTAGAAGGAAAAGAAAAGATGTTAAATTGCTCTAATGGCTGAACTGTAAATCTGTCCTGTAAATTATTGCATCAAAGTCCCAGGAAGCTTCAGTGGTCAAAGTCTAGTCTCAAGTCTGTGGCGAGGTGTAACAAATCACCTGGTAATGCCCGGGATGAGTGAATGCTTTATGGGCTTTTGAATTGTCTATATTTCACCTCCTGGACAGGTTAATACTATTTCTTTTTTAAGCCCAGACAGGGCCAGAGGCTCAAAGATCTCTCCTCTACCCCGTGTTGTCTTTTCTCTGTTGCAAGGCACGGGAGCAGCCTGCACTGCTCTCCCTTCTGGTAGGTCTTGCCAAAGGGTTTTGAGCCCCCATTTCTCACTCATGCTTTTACTATCAAAGACATCTAATTTCTATTGAGTGTTTTGGCAGATCTACTGCTCCAAAGCTTCCCCCATGCAGTCTGACCACACTGGATCAAGAACCCTCTCTTGATTTGGGTGCTGTGCATCCTTCCTTGTGTGTCCTACACTGGGCAGATTCATTACCAGTGGTACCTTCTGATGCTGCCTTCTTCAGGTTTCTGCTTGCTGTTTCACCCAGAGTTACATACAGACCTTGTTTCTTGATGTTTGTACACTCTATGGTGATGTTATCATTCCAGAATATTTCTGTACCACAAGTGCTGCAAGTCCTGCTTGCCAAACGCTTTTTTTTCTGCTTTGTCCACCTCTTTCTGTAGATTTCTGGAAAACATCAGGGAGTAACTTAATGTCACGAGGCAAGTCTGGGTCTTCCTAGCACTTGACCTTCCAGCCATTAGGTTTTATGCTGCTTGTGCAGCTCTCTCTTATATGTTTACTTCGTAACTTATTTTCTACAGACAGAAATGGGTACAGAAATCAGAAATGTGTTACCCTTAGCAGATAACCACTGATTTCCACTTATAAATGAAACAGGGCTCCTCACTAAAATATCACAAATTTTATACTAGGGCAGAAAAATGAGGCCAAGAATTTTACTTTAATTTTTATGATAGTACAGAAATTTAAAGGAACTTTTCATCAGCAGTCATCTCAGGATGGCTACACTTTGTAAGTGGTGTGAATTTCAGGGCTTTTTCTTACTCTTATCTACAGTTTTTCAAGATGGCTGCAGCCAGTTTTGGACATGCAGAAGTTTATACTAAATAATAGCTCTTAAAAAAAAGAGTCACTGTCTTTAATGCAGTGATTAAATATTCACATTTTATAAACAACAGTCATATCCATAATTATTTCCAACCACAAAACTTTTTCTGAGAGTTTCTGAGTTTCCTTGAGAAAAACCCCCTGGGTTTTTAATTTCAGTCTGTTAATGTTAATGAACTAACTTAATGGCCTTTATCAACAGTTCTCTTCTACATGGTTTAAAAAACAAATGTATGTGCATGGTGCATTATATAAGGCAAATTCAGTAAAGAAACATTGACATTTGAATGTACTTACAAAGCAAATTATGTGAGATTAATACAGAGGAAGGCAGAAAGCAGAAAGATAGCAGCATAAGAAATCTGAATATGAAAGCATCAAATTCAGATAAATTGAGCCATTTCAACATGGTCAAGACTGTACACAAATGTACAAGAGGAATGTCTCTCTCTTTCTCTCCTCTTCACCCCACCAAGACTTCGAGGCAGTGGTACCCAGGAAACTCAGGGCTGAAGCTGCTGTTTAAAGTTCAGGGGCTGTGCAGAGCCTTGGTCTCAGTGGTCAGTCCTCCTTGTCAGCTACTTGTCTGCAATTCCAAATCAATAAGACATATTCTATATGACAGCCAAGGAAAAGACCAAGTTTTTCTTAATGCCCTGGGCACATCATGACACTGTTGTGACCTCTTGCATCCTGTGGAGGAGCATGGGGGAGGGATATGGTGTCTGCCTGTCTCACTGTGCGTTAGTTACCCCCTCATTTTTCTGTGCTAGAGGCTGTGAGAATTTTGACCCAACACCACGGGCTTTTTGTCAGCACCACAATCCTCACGTGGTATCTGGATAAACTGATCTAAATACAAAAGCCCATCCCTTGGTATAAATAGAACTGTCACAGCAGATCAATTTTATTTACGTCAAATTAAACAAAATTCTGCTTTTTGGCTGAGAGTTAATAGCTTTCAGCCAAAAGCAAATTCTTACCTCTGAGTTATATAAACCCCCTAAGTAGGCTGTTTATAATACAAATACTAACAGGCATGCATCTTCTATGCAGTGGTGCTTCCAGGTAATGCTAGCAGAAAGATCAGCTAAGTATCACAGGAATAATAAAATGGTGCTTGATGGTGGATATGAGCACCTTAGAAAGCCCTGCAAGGAGGTACCAGGCCAAAAGCTGAAGCTAGGAGACATTTATTTTTAGGCTCTTGGTTTTTAAGGAGAGCAAAGGAACCAAGGGGGGAAAACAGTGTCAACAGTTCACACAGATTCGCTTTTCATGTTTGGGAGAAGCTGAGATAGACTGAAATTATAACTATGGTGGGATTTAAGAGTAGACACAATAAAGGCATCCACAATCTATACCTGTAACAAGGAAGGTCACTTCTAGGAGTTTTTGATGTAGTGAAACTTGAAAAATATATTCATTTTTGCCCAAAGGCAGAGGCTGGCATGGCAGCTTGGGGACCACAACGGTAATTGTTCCTAAGAGGAAAAAGAAAATGTTCCATAAAGTTCCAATTGCCTTTAAAAGAGAGAAACATTTGAAGGACTCTTCGGTGCTGTTCCAGGTTCAGCAGAAGGAAACCTCTCACATAGGGCTGCTTTCATCTGCAGGTGTTGCCGCAGTCAACACAAATTGCTGGAGAGAGGAATAGGTCAGGGGTGGAGGGAGGTGTTCCTGTGACAGCAAACCAAAGCTGGAAAAAATAGAGCTTAAAAACCAAAAAGTACAGTTTTTCTGTAGAGCCCTGAGCTGTTTAAAATCCAAAAAGGGGAAAAAAGGGGAGAAGTGGCAAAGAGGCATCGGGAAGCATTTTTTTCTGGGAGGTTGGTCTTTATCAGTTATTTTGTTGCATTGTTGATTAATGTAATTGAAGTCTATATAACTGAAACAGAAAGGGAAATAAGACTTCTTCGGGGACCCATTAATTTCTTAAGGATAAAGTGTTTGAAGGTTCAAAGGCTTTGTAAAGCTTATTTTAAATTTAAAATTTCCATTTGCCAAGGGATTGATTACCATTCTTGCTTTAGCTTTGTCAAACAATAAGTTGATCCCAATCCTTTCAAAGTTTTATGGTGATGTACATACAATATTCAGCTAATTGTAAGAGGGACTATCTTCTATACTCAAGGACAGCTATTTCAAAAAAGGTTTGCAAATGTTCTTTCAAATGTTTGAAATCTTGGAAACTGTAGCACTTGGATCCACTGTTGGAAGTCGCAGTATTTTGAGGTATCATAATGACTTTTGAATATTTCTTCCCATTGGGAAAATTATGGAACATCATACATGTCAATATTTTGGGGTATGTGAAGTACTGGATAATAACGTAATTTCAAGCCACTTAATAAAAATTACGTCATCCTTAAAAATGCTCTTGTGGCAGGCTGAGACTCTTGTTTTTCTCTTAAACTTTGTTTTTTTAATGTGACCTCATCACCCTGACTCATTTCTCTCTCCTCTAACTTGTATCTATGTTTGCATGTGTCCTGGAGATTTTTCTCTTCCTGTGACAACCACTACAGTGGGACTCTCAATTGTAGCAATTTTCAATTGCAATATTCCCATCACAGCAATAAGTAAAGGGTTACTTTATTTTGCTTATTTTATGAATAAACTGGCAAACAGGAACAATTCATGCACATGTACACACACAAACAGAAATGCTTAGAAGACTTCTTCACATAAAAAATGTCGTTATTTCTATTATAGCAGTAGTTAAAGACCTCAACCACTTTTCCTAGTCAAATCAAGATTATTTATTCAGTATCTTATACTTCATTCAGTAGGACTACAGTTCACTCTGCCATGTACTAATTTCTAGAGCTTCACTGTATATTAAAGGAGTCTCTTTCAAAATAAAAGCACATTTGGAGCATTTTTTAATCAGAAGAAAATATTACTGTTTACTCTTAGTTTTCTACTCTCCAAACATTCTAAAATGGAGCTGTTATTAAAGATGTTGAGATGAAATAGGCTTGAGCTCCAAACTGTGTTTATGCACTCCAATTTTGGATGGGTATCATGTCCGGGCTCTCTTATCTGACATGGAGGAATTGGTTTCTTGAGGCAGGAAGAGATGAGGACAGCAAAGGAGCCAGCGACATAAAATGTTGGCAGTTCTCGAGATTTTATTACCAGTCTTAAAATATTTGATTTTTTCCTTAAAGCCTCATCTGTGTAAAGAAGCTGTTAATGGCAGCCTGAAGTCCCGTTTTAGGAAAAAATATGTAGGCTTCATGATTGCAATCGCTGGCATGACTCTGAAAACTCAAACCCAAAGGCAAATAAAAAGCATCAAAATAAGCCATTTTGAAACAACAGGGTTTTAAAACTCTCTCCTGAATTTAGACAGTCAGTTCACAGTATCTTTGGTGCTAGTGATAGGTAGCATCTGTCAAAGCTGCACCATGTGCGTGGATTAGAGACGGAGAGAGCAGTGGGCCCGTAGTGCCTGCTGGGGAGCCAGCAAAGGAGCCCTGAGACACCTCACACTACTTCCACGCATCAGAAGGACTTTTATGCTTTTATGTTTTGGTTATTTTTTCAGCCAGACTGGCTAGAAACTGGTTGTTTAACCTACTGCCAGCTCAGAGGCTGGGGAAGGCAGTGTCCCTGCATGGATTCCCTGGGAAGTCACCCCGTCATCTGGAGGTGGAGTGAGGCAGTGTAAGTCTTTAAAGATGTATTAAATAGGCAAAGTCACTGTTTACAGTCAAAAGCTGCTTTTTAAGATTTCATGAGTTCTTTATTTAAAGACAAGCAAACAAATTCAGGTCACCTCTTTATCCTGCTTTATTTAGGAAGGCAACTCTTCAAGCAGATTTTCCTCTTCTGTTTTTCCTGCTGGAATCATCATCATCTTGGGCCCTGAATCAGGAAAAATGAGAAAGAGGGAAAGGCTGAACTTGATTAATCTGATATTTTGTATGAATCTGTCATAACAAGGTATCCCACAGTGCATTCCAGTCCCCCAGCACTGCTGCAAGACAGACATCTCACCTGATGACTCACAGAAAGCCCCACAGAAAGTTAAAAGGGAAAATTATTCTTTTCACCTACAGGAAAAAATTAAGCCCCCATTGCAGGCTGCATGTTGTGCTCAGGTTCCCTCTGTTTCTCCTCAACAATAGCCATGTATCAGCAAGTTTGCTGGGATAAATTATTGCTGGTCTCAAAAGCATAGCCCCCACCTGACTGGGAAGCCAATGATCGTCTTGATGAATGACTCATCAACCCTGTCAGCATTCTGTAATGGAGATCATTTGCGTGGGCTGCTATGTCCATAGTGACAAAACTACATTATAGAGGAGTACAAATAACAGCTCCTTGCCATAGGCAGCTTGTGGTGCAAGCTAAGTGAGTACACACAGCACCAGCATAGCAACAGGCTGGGGGGAAATTCGAGAGGAGGCAGCTGAAGGAAATACTGTTCCTGGAAAGTATGTTTCACAAATAGAGCAAACAATGTATTTCTCTAATTCCTCATGAATCTTCCAGGTTAACTCTGACGCTAGTGAGGTTTCTGCTGAGGCAAGTTAACGAGAACACAGGAAAACTGTGTTTTGTGGATGGAATTTCAAAGAAATAAAAGCAGGGCGTTTTTGGCCAGGTGCAACTTGCTGTTTAAACTCTTCTGCTTACTTTCAAAGCAAAATTAAACTGGTATGGTCTCATATACTGATGATAGCTTGGTAAATCAGTAGGATTTTGGCATCATGAGCTCATTTCTGTTTTGCCTCAAACCTCCAAAACAATATTTATAAATTTAACACTTGCAATATGAGCTCAGATGGCTCCTTTCTGATGGGAGGAGGTGAGTGGGGGTCTGTAAGAGCAGGGCAGAAGGCAAAGGAGAGGCACGCTGAGATGGCAGGGAGAAGCGCGCAGGGTGCAGCTGTAATTTATCCACATATACATCCACAGCACTGCAGATGCAGCTACACGTGGGCTTATGCTGATGCTTTTTGTTCTCCACTAAACAGCAAGTGAGCCTTGTGTCTGTGACTAACAGCTAGAGCTGTATGAACCCTGGGTATCAGCACCAGCAGACCAGTGTTTGTGCCGGGTTTGGCAGTGGATGCAGGGCAACTCTTTGGTCACATGCACATCTTCTCATGCACACCACGGAGCTCTGTGTCTGGAAACAGGGGCTGCATCTGCAGTGCTTGAAGAAAGTGGTTGTGAACATGGGCCAGTGGGAAGGAGTCAGGGATGGGAGCAGACAAAGATTCACATGGTCAATGGAGAAGCATCAGCTCTTCTCTTACAGCAAAGTACAGGGACAAACACGTGGTGAACAAGCCAGGAAGCACTGATACAAACTGTCTTACGCAGAGCAACTTCTCCCTTGGGTTATGCAGCTGTGTGCTGCCTGTCTCAGTAGAAAGGGCCGAACTGTCCCTTCTTATACTGTACCTGTTCTCATGAAAATAATGAAGCACAGCAATAGCAGAACAGAAATATTCATTGTACTCTGAACAAAAGAAGAAAAAAACTTTCAGAGAACTCTTAAACTCCAAAGTATGTACCCATGCTCATTTCAGCCAGAACCTGAACATACCTGCCTTCAGAGCTACCACCGTACTTTTTAGGCAGCTGTCACTGGTGAATGAAAATACACGAAAGCCTTCATCTATTTTAGTACTAAGTCTGATTTTCTCTATTCATTTGACACTAAATGCAGAAAGGGGCAAGCCACAATTATATCCCACTTGCTCAATGACAGCAGAAGTAATCTTTGGGTGATGGCAGTGGTAAGGTGTCTTCAACCACCCCAGTCACACCTGGAAGAGACTGTCTGCTCTTTCCCATAGCTCAGGTGTCAGTGCACTTACCCAAAATGCAGGAAAACAATGTGCAGGTTCCTTTCCAAGCAGATTTTAACCCACTTTAAAAAAGATTTCCAACACTTTTGGTGGGAATGATCCTTCTTTCTAAAATTTGCACATTCACTAGGTAAAAGAGAGAGAAGAATTCTCTCTGTTGTAATTCTGTTGAATTCTGTTGTAACGATCCCTGTGCCAGTGTAGCACTTGTGACTGTGCTAGTTACATTAAATATCCATGGAAGTGGAGCTGGAACCCAAGTCTAAAACAGCCAACATCTACCTGTGAAGTTCTAGAGACATTCTCAAATTTTGTCAGTTACAGAGGTGTCTCTTGTCATAGATTTTCAAAAGGACTAAAGAACAAGGCAGCTTTCATGACGTCAGTGTTAGGGCTGAAATCACCCTCAAATAGGAGAAGAAGCCAGAACATGGTTCTTTTGAATCCCCATTAACCACCAAGTGGGTGGATTGGATGTCCAGTGTGGCCCCTGCTCACATCCCATGGACACCCCTCTGCGGATTTAGTCCTTCACTTTAAGGTATCTCTTACATTTCAGCATTTTATAAGTTTCCTAAAACAGCACCACCTGTGATCTATACCAGTCTAGGCATTTTAATGACTTTTGGCTAAACCTTCACAGCTAATAGTTAAATTGCCAAATGCTCCATAAAACAAATATGCAAACAATTTGCTAGTTAATCATCTATCATAAATGGATGTACGCAGCTGCTGAGATATATAATTGCTGTTTCATCAGGGTTGGTACTTTATTTACATAATTCCCTTACTGATTTTAACATAGATTTTTTTTTTTCAGGGAAATACAGAGAGGGGGAAATGCTAACATAATGTCTCATTAAATGCAGCATGCTAAAGAGACAGTTCTGGTCACAGCTGGTGGATAACAATAGTGACTTTCTTTGATGCATTTTTAAAAATAATTGAAGTTTGTATATCTGTATACTTACATGTCTACATATATATTTATGCATTGTTATTTACTTATACAAGGTATTTGTATGTAAAATAGGCATACAAGTGCTTGTGTTAACATATTTAATTAAGATCTGTAAACAGTGCAGAAAATAGGTCTTTTATGGAGTGAGAAAGATAAAACATGAGCAATAAAATATAAATCAGCATTTTTTCTTTGATTCTGTTCAGTATTTTTGATTAAAGAGAATATCAGCTGCAGATAGAATCCAAGACATACAAATTAATATGTTTGCTGGCAAAGAATATTAAGTGGTTTAGTGGGGGTGTGCTTTTGTTCTTTCTGGTTTTGTTTTCTTCCCCAAAAAATCCAGTTAAAAATGTAATGCATACCTTGTTAGTGCTTTCTAGTGAAAGTGTTAGAAAAGAGTGATTGATAGCTTTCTGATTTTGTCTCCTTTTCTTTGTCAAGCTCTAGAGAGCTGATGAAATTATTCTAAGCCTAGAAAACTTTACTGCTAAAATGATGTCTTCTACAGTTGTAGAAATAACAGTAGCAAGGAGAGTACCTGCTCCCAGGGCTGCTTTCCTTCAAATGTTCTTTTATTTGAATGGAAGCCCTGCACATACTGACTGGATATTGACAGTATTTGTATCAGAGAAACAAGGATATTGAGAATAAGAAAATTATAGCATGTGGTTTGTAAGTGGTGAGGGTTTGTAGGGGTTTTGTGGTGGTTTTTTGTTTGTTTTTTTTGTTTGTGGGGATTTTTAAATTCTCTTCCTCCCCATCATTCTGTGTTCTCTTTTTCTAGATCTAGGTGCAAAAGACAGGAATAGGTTCTAGAGTAAAACTCCTCATTACTTTGGGTGTTACATTCATGCTTTTAGGAAGAGTTTAAGCTCTCTCCTTTGATAACTGTGCAATAAGGAAGCTGCAAGATGTCAGGACTCTCCAAATTTAGCAAAATGGTTTTTTGACTTGGTAAGCTCCAGCTTTTGTGTAGGTCTAGACTTTGGAGATATTTATAAGAAAGATGTTTCCATTCCTCTATTTTGCCTTTTCACTAGTGTTTTCATTTTGATTCTTGAACTCCTATTAAATTATCCTCAGCACAATGCTGGAAGAAAAATATTGGAAAACGTGCTTTATTTTACCAAACACTAGAGCCAATAGCTATGTTTTTTTTTTCTTCCCTTACCAAGGCTTTTTGATTTTCAACAGAAAGAGCTCTCTTTCAAGTGCTAGGTAAAAGCAGTCTGCAGTCCTTGACTGCTTTTTGCCTCTTAGCTATAAAACAGAATTTCAGCTGAAGCTGATTTCTCTACATCTACCAGCTCTGGATGGAGATCATCAATGTTTCACTGGCTTTCAGTCATTGTAATCTGACATGAATTCAAAAAAGCAATTGAATGGAGGGTACAGGGTACTGTATTTATATCTGGTTTTTCCACATACCTAATTTTAACATGCAGATCTCTAAGTTACATGCCTGTAAGGTCAAACATTCAACACTAGAGAACAATGCCAGAGTTGGCTTGGTTTGACTTTAATCTGGAGTCTGAAAATATTCCTCGTGACAGTCTTTAACAGTATGATTTTTATGCTTGTTTTCTTCTCATAGGGTCTAGAAATGTACTTGCTGCTGCTGTTCCAGGTCCCATGTATTTGCATTTCTGAAAATTTGGGAGGTTTTTTGCCTCTTCTCTCCCTTGATCTCATGAAAACATCACCTCTCCCTTAAGAACTTGGGAGCTGTTTTGCATGATCAATAACATTACAACAGAAAGGAAAAAAAGCAGCTCTTTGTGATTTTGTTCGCAAAGGAAAACATTTGTGATTCGTGACAACAAAATGAGAACCACAGACTGAAACTATTCTGTAGTGCCTTGTGTGACCCAGGACACATTTTCCATGTCTGGATGAAGCAATCCTCCACAATCCTTCATTCACACACCAGCTTTCACAGTCTGAGCAATGGCCATCCTCTGCTCCAGAAGAGTCAGGGTGCCCACAATAAAGTGAGCATGTTGTCACTTCTTGTGCAGCACTGTCCTCTCACATGAGTAGCAGGAGAGCAAAGGGAGGTCCATCCTATAACTTGACTCAGGCATTTCCCATCTCTTCAGCACCTGACTTTGCAATCTTGGTGTTCTTTTAATAGTAGTCAAATTTAATTTCTTCCCTTTTAAAAAAATGTACAGTTGAAAATGTGCAAGTCATTGTCCCGATCATCTCAGGAAGGATAAAACTCCAGGTTTCTGGTAGTGGGTGACTTGAAGGAACTGATAGCAATAGCGTGCTGTTTGAGCCATCTCCTGAAAGGACTGCCATGCTGTTTCCATCAGTGGTTTCCCAGGTATTTGCTGACAGCAGACTGTTGAGGATCAGGTCTCAGGTCCTGTGCTGATGGAAGTGTCTTACAGAGTAGTGCTCCCCTTTCATCCTTCCTCTGCATTTATCTTTGGCACCTCTGCTGCCTTCTCCTGCCACTTGCCTTCTCCCTCTTCTGCTTCTGCCTTTCATTAGTCAGAAGTGATGCAGCCATCAGCTGGAGTCATGGGGAGGACTTCTTTATCCAGTGTGCTCACACATGCTGGGGCTTTAAAGTTATAGAGCTGGCAGCTGGAGCATTGCTGAGCCTCTGAGCCCCCATCTGAACCAGTTCCTCCTGGGCCCACATGGACAAAACAATGCTTTCCCCTTCCTTAACCTCATTCTCAGAGCCAGCAGAATTACTTTTGCTGAAAGTTTCTACTAGAAAATCATCCAGAGCCATACACCAGCATGATTTTCTTCAGTGCTTAAAGATGGTTAAAAAGTAAAAGTTCTAAGCAGCTGCAAATAAGATCTTCTGGCATCTCTAACAAAAAGTTAGAAGTGAGGGCTCATCTCCCCTGACCTGTCCAAGCTACCAGGTACTAAGGAATTGATTGACTACCAGACTATTACGAAGTAAGTCCTCAATATGAAGTATGCACATGTGGATGTGGATTTATAGGTCTTGCAGCCAAAATGTTCTAATTTTTATTTTTTTCATAAGGCAATGACTTCACTCCTTTCAGTTAGTCAAGCAGTAATATGGACTTGAACCTTGGAGTCCTATCTCTTTTATTTTTCCTTAAGTCACTGGGTCAAACTCTGTCCTTTAATGTACCCACCAAGTCCCACTAATGTCAGCTTTCCTTCAGAGGATAAAATAATATGATTTAGTCCCAGAAAGCAGACCTCAAAGTCAGAGGCTTTTATAAGCATGCTTCTTAGACCAAAGGCTTTAGCAGGTGGATTCCAAGGATTTTATTATGAAGAGCTTGACATGGAGTGAAAATTCTGAGCCATGAGGACGTGCCCTTTCTCTCTGCCAGGCTGTCATGAGACGTGCCAGATGCTGAGCTGCAGGTCCCCCACCTTTGTTCCAGCTGATACGGGTGGTAGTTTATCTGCTGCCTAGCAGGCTATCAAACAAACATCTTTCAGCAAATATCTTTTACAGTAAATATTTTTTTCTAGAATTAAGCAGTGGGTGAGGTTTGTAGTACTAAGAAAAGTGTATTCAGAATAAAACAAGTTTAAATACCTATACAACATTTAAGTGCTTATATATGATGATGAGGGAAATTACTACTTTAAGATCAAAACCGTACACTCTATTATGTTCTTGCACACTAGGCTGTTAGATTATCTGTAGACTCTACAATTTCAAGGTATGTTCCTGCTAGTTTATGAGAGCAAATTTGACATTACATGTTTTTAAGCAGGTATTTATTACTGCATACACAAGTACTAATAAAAACAACTCTCCTCAAAAAGTGAAAAATAGGTCCTAGCTTTGACCAGTACCATTGCTACAAATAATATTCAATGGGAAACTTCTGAGTCTTAAACGGAGTTAATATTAAAAGATTTTCCTTTCTTCTCTCTCAAATCTTTTCTGTTGTTTACAATGATGTCAGATTTCTACAGATCAACAGCAAAGAACTGAGCTTAGTGGAGATTCAAACGGTACCAAAAATTCTGTCTGACCATATTCTGTCAAAAGTGCTTTTCCCACCTGTTGAATGGTTTTGTAAGTTTTTGTGGTGTTTCTTGTGAGAAGTGACTATTCTGTCTGTACACGGGCATAGTGTGAGCTGGATCCTCGGCCATTGCAAAGAGGTGAAGCTTCGTGAGCTCTTTGGATCAAGTCTGATTCCCCTTAGCAGTGCCCCTCGAATAAATGCACCTCTGTCAGGTCATTGTAAATCCTCTGAAAACCAGCTGATTTTGTTTCTCCTTCACTGTGTAGGGCACTGAGCTCCAGGTGCAGCAGACAGAAGAAAGAACATTTGCTGTCTTCTAAAGAACAGTGTCGTTTTCATTAAATCATTTCTGTAACTAGGGGTTGGTTAACCTCTGCCTGTGAGAAAACAAGAGGGTTCAAGGTGCCTCATGAAGGCAGTAAGAGTGTAGGCAAAGCCTTTGCTACAGTAACTGCTGAGCAAGGTGATGTTGCAGATGTTGCATTGTATGAGGAGCCGAACACCGGTTCATGGCCACCAACACATAATTGTCAGGAGGGGTCCTGAAGGAAGACTAATCCCATCATTCCCCTTTTTNTTTTTTTTTTTTTTTTTTAATCCTGGTCTGATTTCCAGTCAGATCCCTTCCACATTGCCCTCCCTCATAGGCTTAATTTTTCAAAATTATGATAACAAATGGGTGCAATCCTTATTCATTTGCCTCCCTGTGCAATCAGTGCCTTACCTGTGGTTACAGGTTTCAGAAGAGATTAGGAGATATGTTGCTCTACAGTTGTCCAGGAGGGCTGGGAAGATATATTTCGTGCTGTTTCATCATAATGTTGTTCTCTGGCAGACATTTCACACCTCAGCATTTTATTAGGCACAACAGAGATGCTCAGCAGTGAACTCTCTCTGGGCAGCATCTCCTAGTGACACGTGCAGAAAAGCTATAGATAGGGAATTGCCAACAAGGCAAGAGGAATGGGACACTATTAACGCTCACAATTCTCAATAATGGAAAACCACAATTAATTTTGTGGAAAGCATTATGTAGATACAGCTAGAAATTGCAGTTTAAGGCATGAGATGCTTCGTATTCTGTTTCTATCGCTAGAAGATATAACTGGCTTGCTCTTTGCTCTGGCATGGAAAGTTACACTCTTCACGTCTGATGTGATCTTACAGTTATAGGCTGTAAGCTGCAGGACTGGGTGCACATGCATGTCTTCAGAAAGCAGGCACTCCTCAAAGAGCTGATCTGTGTTCGGATTCCACTTTTTTACTCTTGTTTGTGTTGTTGTGCAGATAATATTTATGTGAATGTAGAAAAAAAAAATGGGTTTTGTTGAAACTGTAGACATACAGGGTGAGAAGTGGATTCAAGAAAACCTCCAGCCACGTTTCTGTCCTTTCCATCCTCCCCATCCCCCAAAACATGCTAAATGCTTGTGTCAGTGTCATACCTACCGCTGGAGATTTTGTGCAAATTTAATGTCTCATTGTCAGTATTCTAAAATGTTTTCCATTACTAGTGGTGATTTTTGTGCTGATTGTCAGAAAGAGGCTTTTCTTCTGCAGCCTCATTGACTTGTGTTCAGCAGCACAGTGCTTAGGCTCCATCTGGCAGCTACTCTGTGAGCCCCCAATGATGATGCCCCAAGCAAAGTGACCCATAAGAAATCCTTCATAAGCAGCTTGTTGGTGTCCTCCTCCTGCTCTCCCTTGTGGCTGCAGTGGCTGCAGCTTTCTGTGACACAGTTCTGGTCACGGCTCTGGTGCTGGCCCCGCAGGGCAATCCTGGCCTCCCACAATTCAGTAAGGTCTGCACCAGCTTGAGTTGTCATCTCATGGATCATGGACTGTTAGAAGAATTTCTGAATTTGAGCTCCAAAGGACCAAGGGGAAAGAAAAGCAGGGGGAGAAAATTCTGGTGCTCTTGTGTCAGCTGGCTTATCCTTTGTCACAGTGTAAAAATACTCCTGCATTGCAAGTGGGACAGCAATGCAACCTCTTTTCCAGCATCCACAGGGTCCCTCTTGCCTCTCTTGCATGTGCCAGTATGCCAGGCAAGCCAAGCCTGCTTGCTCCCTCCAGAGACACACTCAGTTCATTTCTGTTCAACACCATCAGAGCTGATGTTGCCAATGCTTTAATGGGTTTAAAAACTTTTTTTTCCTGTTCCTTCTATACTTCCTGGTTAGGGATTAGAACTACTGAAATGCTTCCCAAGAGTTTTCCAGTAACACATTGATGCATTTCCAAGGTTTTACTGCCAGTAGGAGTCAGATGAAGTTTGGGCCAATATCAATGTTTACAGATTCTTGAGTGAGCTGAACTGAATTTGTCAACCTGAGCTGTCTGATATTCTCTGCAACACCTGTCTATACAAAGACAGTTTTAGCTCTCTTGCACTCATGACTTCTTATATCTTGTCAGTCATTGTGGCACACATCTCACATTGGAAGGTCTCACAGAAAACTTTTCTTTGATCATGGGCAATACTCACTTTTTAATGGGAAATTAAGGCAACAGAAGCACCAAGTGTGACTCGCTTGCTTAGTTATAAACATCTGAAACAGGTCAGAGCTAAATCTCTGCTAATCACCCTCGGTTCCCTTGCTGGTCTAGGGAGCAATCCACCTCACCCCAAAGCGGGTGCCAGACACCATCCAGGTCACCAGGTCCCAGTAGTGCCCCCTTCTCTCTGCTGGCCACCAAGACAGGGCAGGGTGCCCTGCTCAGGGGTGCAGTGTAAATTTACACGATGAGATAAGTACTGAAAAAATTTTTGAAAGCTGTCTTCTGGTAAAGAATATGGTGAGTCAGTACACTGGGAAGCAATTAACAGCGGTTCATTGGGGATTTATTTTCTCTCCCGCCCCCTTCCTTTTTTTCTGTCCTCAGCTATACAGATATAAATAGACATGAGCAGTTGAGTGCCTGAAGCTGTCACTTATCAGTGTCATCTCACTGAAGTGTACCATTAATTTCTGTATTAAAAATGCCAATTGATTGTAATTTTCTCATTGTGACTGAACAACTGCAAAACATTTATCAATTCTTGGACTGGCATACACAGGCAGTTAGCATCCATGCATACTCACCACATTGATCTTCCAGATCGTGACAGAGATGGAGAACTCTTCCTGCAAGTGTTGATCTGAAGGTTTAGTTCATTTTAGAGCACACATCATGGGTTATCTCTTTTCGTTTTTGAGAACTTCATTCATGGGAAACACAAGTTAGGAACCTGGTGGTGCTGCAGGGCTGGGTCATGGCACTCTGTGCCTCCTGTTCACACCAGTGATGTAAGAGAGAACCAGGGCTGAAAGGATCCTATGTGGACAAAGTGATCTCTCCTGAACACGGTCCTGTGGAAGTTTCTTGTGTTGTCTTCGCTTAGGAAGAAGGGTCGGGTTGTGTGTGAACCTGAGGAGGGTGGAAATTACCTTAGAGGTCCAACAAGCATTGTAAAAGTACTCTGATAGTTAAAGCAGTGCTGCTTGTCTGTTATAGCCTTCCCTGCCTCCCATAACTCATTGTGGCAATGCAAATGCAAACCCTGGTGGAGTGCAGAGGACACTCAAAGGGAAACTTGTATGTTGAGATAAGAATAGTGTAATAAAAATGAAAATAAAGTAAAATAATAAAATAAATAAAATAAAATAAAATAAAATAAAATAAAATAAAATAAAATAAAATAAAATAAAATAAATGGGAAATAATAGAAATAATGTTAATAGAAAGGGGAAGACCAAGTGATGCATAATGCAGTTGTTCACCACCTGCTGACCAGCCCCCCTTACCGAATCCAGATCAGCCACCCTTCTGGGCAACTCCTCCCAGTTTATTTACTGGGCATGACTTTCTATGGCATGGAATATCCCTCTGGTCAGTCTGGTTCACCTGTCCCAGCTATGCTCCCCCCCAGTTGGTTTTGCACCCTTCCTCACTGGCAGAGCATGAGACAAGGAAGTCCTTGACTTAGGATAAAGAGGACTTAGAAAAAAACCCCAAAAGCATCAGTGTGTTATCAACACCATTCTCATTTTGAATCCAAAGCACTGCACTATAACAGCTACTGAGAAGAAGCTCTACCTTAGCTGAAACCAGGACAGGACCTTATATAGAAAATTGCCAACAACTGCAGTCATCCTGAGAAAAATTCAAATATGTATTGGCAGAAAGGGCTGCTAAAATGAACAGAGAAATCAGGTCCTTGTAGCAGAAAAAAAGGTGAAAAATCTGGAGTTACTGACCTTACAGACCGTGCCAGGAAGGCTGGGTCACATCTTTTAGAGTTACTGACTGCATTTCAATGCCCCTTTTGGGCTGTGGCACTTAGGCACTTCTTTCCCCTTCTGTTTGATTGGTGTCCAGTTGATCAGCTGCAGTAGGTATCAACTGGATGTCATGGGATGGTGGGCAGCGTGTGTAGCAAAAAGAGAAAAATGAATATGCTGAGTTAAGAAGACAGAGTGAAACAACTTCCAAAAGACTGTACCAAGGGCCTCCTATACCCTATTCCATTAACTATTTCATGACACGTACCAGTTGGTGGACTGGTTCTTTATCTGGTGAAATGGCAACTTTCCAAGTTAATTTTGACATTTGCTTTTACTTTTGACATCCCTCAGAAGACACCTTCAGCCCTCATGCTGAAGGTTATCGAGGGCTTTTACATTTTTTTGAAAAAGAATCATCCAAATTAGGAAAGCAGCAAAACCACAGGGCTGCAACAAGCAATCACACAGCAAGTTTCTATAAGTAGTATGCAACTAATTTGTAATTACTTAATAGAAAACTCAGGCAAATAGAAAAATAAGTAAACATTACATGGCACTGCATAGGAGTAAAAGCTGTTAGAATGCATGTAATAAATAAATCTTTGACAAAAAGTAATCTTAAAACATTACAAGAAAAATTCAGTATACGAACAGAAAGATTCCAGTGGCTCTCTACACATAAAGCCTGGCACTATTTTACACAACTGGTAGCAAGTTGTGTTTCTAAAGAAAATGGAAGACTAATGAGAAGTATTTTTTTAATCACTCTTTGTTTTTTCATATCCTTTTACAGCTTCATATCCTTTTACTGTTATCTTTAGTTTCATAATCCAAACATTCTAAGTTATTTGTACAATTTCAAAATACAGAGTTTCTCTAATTTAAACAAACTGGACAGCAATCATGTCCTGTATATACATAGTACATTCTTCTGTCTATTTTTATGGTGATATCTAAAATAAAAAGATAATAATTACACTTTCCAATAAAAGTACCTTCAGAGGGCTATGAGCTAGTAAAATTTGAGTTTCTGTGTTCTTAGTAAACACAAAATAGAAATTATTTAGGATTACAGGTATTCCGTAAGAAAATATCTTTTTCAGTCACTAAAGGCAGGAAAATAGCTGGACCCTGAGCAGTAATTGCACTCTGTCAGTTGCTCTGGTCTTCCCCAGCAGTTAGTAAATGAATGAGCCATTCCAATAATGATCTTAAGCAGTCAGTTGGGTCCAGCCAATGAGGAAATGCCTTTGGAAAAGCTCTCCCAAGCTCAGCTCTCTGAAGGTCATTGCTTCTGGCCATGGATGGAGAGCTCTGTGTGTGTGTTCAGCTGGAAGACTCTGATATGTAGTGTTTTGCCTGACTCTCCAAACTGAGGTTGAATGCTGACCACAAAGCATTATTCATACAAACACTTTCCAAAAGAAATTCCTTGCTGTGAGGGTGGTGAGGCACTGGAACAGCTTGCTCAGGAAAGTTGTGGATGCCCCATCCCTGGAAGTGCTCAAGGCCAGGTTGGATGGGGCCCTGGGCAACCTGATCTAGTGGAAGACGTCCCTGCCCGTGGCAGGGGCATTGGAACTAGATGAGCTTGATGGTTCCTTCCAACCCAAACCGTTGTATGATGATTTTAAATACCTCCAGGGATGGTGAATCAACCAATTCCTTGGACATCCTGTTCCAATGCTTGACAACCCTTTTGGTGAAGGAATTTTTCCTAATGTCCAATTTAAACTTTCCATGGCACAACTTAAAGACATTTCTTTTTGTCCTGTCACTTGTTACCTGGGAGAAGAGGCTGATCCCCACCTCACTACAACCTCCTTTCAAGAAATTTTAGAGAGCTGTAAGGTCCCCTCTGAGCCTCCTTTTCTCCTGGCTAAACAACCCTATCTCCCGCTGCCACTCATAAGGCTTGTATGGAGTAAAAATTACTTGAACACATTGTTTTAATCTGCTAAATATTTTACCCTTTCTCCAAAAAAGCCCTAGGTGTGGTGCACAAAAGCAATTAATAAATTATTCAACTCAGTCCCATGACTTTGTGCATTAATACATGAAGCCTCTGACCCCCTACAACATGAATGTTTTAACAATTAAAGAGGTGTTCTGGCATAAATAGGTCAATACAGAGCTCTGGATCTTCTTTCACCATCTGAATCTGAGTTGGTAGTCTTTCTCTTTCTAATTATAAAATCCCAGAAACTGAGGGAAATACAGAGAAGCCTGAAATCCTATAAATAACACATAGCAACGTTTGGCTTCTTTGGGGTTTCTCAGGTGTTGTCATGTTCTGAACCATGCAGCCAGCATTCTTCATACATTAATAATCAAGAGAAGAGACATTAAAGAAGAGGAAATATGTGAATAATACAAGAGACAAGGGAAAAATAATGAAAGCAAATGTCCTTCACCTGACATTGGGCATGATCATTCTGTTCCTGTGCAAATACATTTCTGGCTTCATGTTTGGTAATGAGGCAGTAAGTTGCTTATGAGTGCTACTGAAGGCAGATAAAGACAGCTGTACTCCCTGATAGCTGGAATTTGGTTTTACACAGCACTGCAGAATTAAGCCCTTTACGATAGCAGGCAAAAATTACAAAGGCCTCTTAGCTTCACTTTGTTATATGGGGTTTGTGGCATTCCTTGGCATTTGGAATCTGCAATAAAAACAGTTTGAGAAAACCGAATTTGCAACCTCCCTGTGCAAGTCTCCCAGTCCCATCTCTCTTGGAAGGGCTGAGTCCTGCTGGTAACAGATCACAGCCATCAACAGCCACAGTGGAAAGGTGTTTTAATCACTGTTATGCCCTGATCATTTAGTATCTTTCTCTAATCTAGAACCAACATCCTTTTTGATTTGTTCTTACTCCCCTGCCATCTTTTTTCCCCGCAGTAAGAATTCCCCAAGCTCTTGTTGCTGACACTGGCTGCTTCCCAGAGGTAGACAGGCGGGATATTAAATTCATCAGCACTGGTGTGCCTACAGCTGAGTTGCATGTTTTGCCCCCGAATGAGGCAAGTGGGGACCCTAAAGACCTCTTTCACTATCCTGCCTTTCTCCCACTCCATCCCTGACTGCCTGCCTACCTCTCAGCTGCAGAGGTACCAAAGCTAATGGTTGTGTCAAGGTGTAGAATCAGCATCGCCAGATAATTTTTGCACTTCAGTAGCTCTATTTACATATAAATATTACTTAATTTGTCAGAGAAAATGATTGAGGAAGAAGTCAGGTGAAGAATATAGCTTCCCTGTGCCAAATGTGATGTTTTGAAAATGGCAGTTTAAAATCACAGCTACTTCTTATGTGATGCATTTACAACTGTTCAGATGCAAAGCCCTAACCCTGAACTGTCCAACTTTGTTTTGAGTTTTGGTTTTGTCTGAGGATAAACCTAATCGAATCTGACTTCAGATGTCTAATAATTATCCTCATTTTAAAAAACCCCAACACTATACTTAACCTAGCATAATGTGCACCCGCAGAAGATCATTCATCCCAACTATTTGAGTGTTTATTGGAAAAGGGGATAATTGCTCTTTTTCATGCCTTCTTCACTGACTTTAGACATAGCCTGTTAGACCTCCAAAGTCTGGTGAGATAATCTCATTCCACAGTGACTGTCTGGGAACTTGGAAACTTCGAGGGATTGGATCTCACAGACTCTATGTGCTATTCAACTCCCTGAAACTTGCTTGTATCCAATGTCTCAACATAATATCTGGTATATACCACACAATTAAGTAACATTTAAAAGCAATAGCCAATGCTAACAAAGAAAGTACAGTATGAACACCAGAATAACTGTTAACAGAGATGTATTTTTCAGAATGGAAGCTACAGGTTTCTCTTGTCTTTAAATTTAAAGAAGCACATATTCCATACTGAATCCATATACAGAAGTTGATATAGGCCGGAGGAGGAATAGATTGAGAGCAGCCCTGCTGGGAAGGGCTTTGGGTTGCTGTTGGATGAGAGTCTGGACATGACCTGGCCATGTGCACTCACAGCCCAGAAAGCCAAACGTGTCCTGGGCTGCACCAAAAGCAGTGTGGGCAGCAGGGCAGGGCAGGGGATTCTGCCCCTCTGCCCTTCTCTGGTGAGAGAGACCCCACCTGGAACTCTGCATCCAGCTCTGGGGTCCCAGCACAGGAAGGACATGGAGCAAGTCCAGAGCAGGGCCATCAAGAGAGGGATGGAAGCACCTCTCCTATGAGGAAATGCTGAGAGAATTAGGATTGTTCAGCCTGGAAGAGAGATGGCTTAGGGGTGACCTAGTTGCACCCTTCCAGTACCTGAAGGGAACTTACGGGAAAGATGAGGTAAGAAAGACTATTTACAAGGGCATGTAGTGACAGGACAAGGAGGAATGGGTTCAAATTAAAAGAGAGTAAGTTTAGACTCAATATTAGGAAAAAATGCTTTACCATGAGGTTGGTGAGGCACTGGAACAGCTTGCTCAGGAAAGTTGTAGATGCCCCATCCCTGGAAGTGCTCAAGGCCAGGTTGGATGGAGCTCTGAGCAACCTGATCTAGTGGAAGATGTCCCTGCTCATGGCAGGGGGGTTGGAACTGGATGAGCTTGAAGGTCCCTTCCAACCTAAACCATACTATGATTCCATCAAATTCTCCTGGTTGAACTTGGCACATTGTATTGAATCATGCTTAATTCTACTAATGTTCAGTTAGAAGTAGTGATTAAATCTTCTTAGAAATAGAATAAATATTTTTAATCATCAGAAATAAGTCTGTGAGGAGAATACGTTTGCTCACAGAGAGAGAAAAAGAAATAAATGCCGTGTGGGTATTACACTGGATCCCAACACAACCACGATCTTTACTGGGAGTCACATTCTTGGAAAACTGCCATTTTTATCTAGAAATAGATTTGGAAGTCAGAAGTGGAATGCAGATTTTTGGGCATTATTGTTGGCACAATGCACATTAGGGTTTTGGTTTGACCAACTATAGAAATAGAGTCCAGCAACAAGTATCTATTTGCTAAATATGGATTCGTACAAATAAATGACAGATTACATATAAGCACTCATGCATTCTAATCTGTCAAAAACCAGTTATGCCTTATTTGGCAGGCGTGCTTTTGAAGTCCAGTTGAAAATATCCTTTTCCCATCTAGCCTTAAATAGCACACAAACAAAATAAACTCCCATCTTTCTATTTGGGTGAAGAAATATATCTCTGCCATATTAAAACACTTAGACTGTGACTGTGTTTTTTGTGTGACATGCAGGGACTCCATTCTGGCAGAGGATGGGAAGGTGTCAGGAATGCCAAGTGGAGACCACAAAAGTTTCAATATAATGTTTTTGGCTTACCCATCTGAAATCTCATGTGGACACTTGAGTACTGAGCTCCTTGGATTTGGAATTCGTTCCTTCCTACTCAGCTCAAGTAGAAACTCCGGCAGTCTCCTAAGTTAAATTTGTATTAACAGGACAATAGTTTCTGTCTTCATTTGCACAGACTTGATGGGGTTTTTCATTGACAATTTTAGTCTGTGGATAAGCTGTCTTATTTTGCATGTACAAAAGGATACATGTAATACCTATTCTGTATACTGTTAAAAGACTTATTATTCTAGCATTTTGCTTTCTTCTCTAGCTTCATGTCATACCTCAAAAATATTTATATCCTCCTTTTTTGAGTCATATGCCTCAAAGCTGAAAAAAAAACCATGACAGTTGGTAAGCTCTCCTAGGATTAATCCATTAAAATGGCTACAGATTTCTGTCCAACATGCAGCCCATTAGCTGGAACTGCTCTCCCACACAGAGCCACGGATGCTTCCTGCACTAGAGAAGATACCTGCATTTTGTGCATGGTGCATAGACAAAGGAAAAAAGTGTTTAATTTTCTGCCACCAGAAAATCCTAATGTATCATCATTCTGCACTCAGGAGAATTTGATCTTTAGGGACTACTGAAAATAGATTCCACACAAAGCATGAACTTCACAACGTGAGCACTTCCGACTACATGTCTTCACATCCATGCTCAGTGCAGTACATCAGTTCTCATTTACGAGTGCACCAACTTCCCAAACCCTGTGCTACATCTAACCAGAACGGCATTATTTCTTCCCTTTTTTCCCTGGTGAATGGAGTTTGAAGAGTATTCCTTATGGGTTTTATTCTTCTTTGTAATAAGGCTGTGCTGACACTAGTCATTGAATGAATGAGAACAGGTGTCTTTTTGTATGTTCTCCCTCCTGTTCACCCTGTTCTCCTACCCCCTCAATCCCGTTCTTTGAGTGGAGATCTGCTGTTTCTTTGTTCATGAATAATGTGCTGGTATTCACCTCAATTAGTACGTAGCATTAAAAGAAGTTTGTCAGGTGGTGTTGCCTGAAGCTCCCCTACTCACTGAAAACACTGTTATGTACTGCTTCCTCCATGCATCACGTGACCTAGTCAATAGCTAAAACGTAGGGTCCTAAACTGGAGTGCATCATATTTTATCAATGACACATGAAGGTGAATTCCAGTTATGGAACATAGGTTTGCAAAAGGCCTCTGTCCACCAGTGTCCCAGCAAGGGACACAAGAGGATGTGATCATGAAAGTGTGATTGATTAGTTGTCATTCTCTTTCACTAAAACAGAGGAATAGCAAAGAAATTAACGGATGTGAGTATTACAAATCACAACACAGAAAACAAAGATATTTTGATTGCATATTTGATTGCTTTTTGAAAAGCTTAAGGAGTGGTTAGAAAGAAAAGCAGCATTAGTGTCTTGGGGTGACTTTATGATGTGTATCCCCTATCATCGCTCTATGCCCGGATATGACTCCTGTGCCTTTCTGTGCCTTTAAAGTGAGCCCAAGAGAGGGAAGAGAAAGAAAAAAAAGGCCAGACGAACTTTTTCAAAGCAGTCTGTGCTCCAAGGTCACCACTCCTCTGCGTCTCTCTGCTGTGGGGAGAAGTGTGGAGGAAGCACCCTTCCTGCTTTTCAGCCAGCTTCTTCGGCTCCGTTTCTTCAGGGACAGACGGAGAGTTAAACCTTGTTTTTTCTGTGACTTTGGGTTCTTTTTTTTCCTTCTCTTTTGGACTGGTTCGGAACATCAGAACCTCACCGAGGGACCTTCCCCTGGCCTGGAAGGGGGGCCCCCCACGCCGACCCAGCTCCAAGGAGGAGAGAGACCACACCCACAGAAGGACTCTCAAATCTTTCAGGTTTTCTCTCCACAGCGAGAGATTTCATTATTTAGCATTATTATTCTTTTCCTGTGTGTCTGTTAAATAAATAGTTTTTATTTCCTCTTTCACATTCCTCCGAGGAATATTTCTTTCCCGAACCTGGTGGGGGAGGAGCGGCTATAACCTGCCTTCCTTTGAGGAGACGTTCCTTTTGGACGTTTCCCTGAATTTGGCCCAAATCAGCTCAATTAGAATGGGCTGAAGAAATCTGCAAACTGAGATTGTATTTGGTACAGGTGATGCTAAAGAGCGTGATAATGAACATGTAATTTTCTCAGTGAATGTTTTGTGTTAGGACAGTAGGTTGTAAATAATACACCCATAATCCAAAAATATTGTCTAGGAGTCTAAATAGTCCAACAGCAGAGAGAAATAGCTTGGAAGCAGAGAGGCAGAAGGACAGTATTTCTGGACAGGTAATTACTTGGGTCATAAGAATCAATACTATCTGAAAGTTACTGGGTTTGTATTTTGGGCAAATGTTTACTAGTTTTCACTTGTTAATACTTAGTATGCAGTGGTTTCAGCAGGAAAAGAATATTTTCTTGTACCTTGAGTAAGAGCCAAAAATAATTTAGAAATTTGTGGTATTTATAAAGAATATGATCTTTCCTAAGCTATCTCTGCTATCTTGATCATGAACTACTGAAAGGAAATTTTCCACGTTTTTTTCAACTTTGATTTTGATTTCTGCCAAACAATTGACATTTTTAAAATTCCTTCAGTTGAGAATTACTTTCAAACTAATATAAAAAATACCAGTTCTCTTTCAATTCAAATAATTTTATTAGTGAGTAGAAAAATGAAACTGTCCGGTCACCAAACAATTAAGTTTTAAATTGAAAAGATGAAAAACAGTGAACTAAACTTCATGTTCAAAGTAAAAATTAACAATAGGTGACAATTTCCAAGGTTGATTTGATGAAGTCATAAGCTAGCATCCCCTTTTTTAATCTTCTGTTTTTTCATATCCTGGGTTGAGCTTTCCTTGAGCTACCTGGACTGAACTGAGCACACCAACATATTTTAATGGGCTAATATAGAAAATAGAGGTAATATACAGGAAGGTACATGGCCAGAGAAGGCAGTGGCAAAAGTCAGGCTTCCACATTATTGCATTCAACTGCTCTTGTGGAAGTTCAACAAAACAGAGTGTACGCACTCTTTGGAACTGCAAAATTCCACTGTGAAACTTCTGTGAATTTAACCTGGTTTAGAACCATAGGACAGCTCCAGATTTTCTCCATATCAGCACTGGGTCTGCGCCTGTGTAAAACACAGTGACGCTGGTCGCTCCCTGGGAGCAGGGACTGTGCTTGTGCCACAGCAGCTGGCACCAGGCCCTGTTCTTCAGGTGTCTGCCATGGAGGAAGCTCTCTGCTTCTTCTGTCCTTCCCTGGTGCAAAGCATAAAGAGTGGGAATTGTAGGGCCTTGGGTATTAATGGCAGTGACAAACAAGCATGGCCCTTGGCTCATGAGTGTCACAAATACGTATTAAATTCGCTCTTCCCAAGGAATAGTCACTGTCACTTTCTAGTGGCATCCTCCTTCCACTGGGAAGTCTACTTCCTACAGGGGTCTTTCCTGGATAGTACCACTTCTATATAGAGAATGATAAAATACGCACTGACGTGCCTCAGAATTTGTCCCATTGACAATATTTCCTCCAAAAATCTTCAGCTATCAGAGCATACATATATATTTTCCCTTTCTATAAAAGGTTAGATTTCAGATTCACACTAGATTTTCAGATCCTGCTTGGATAAAGTGAATGTTAAAAATCAGAAATAAGTATTATATGCTTCAGATGAAATCCTTTCCGGTCATTTACATGGTAAATATTAATAGCTGTGATATAAATTACATTTGCTGTCTGATTGCACTGTAATAGCTGCCTGGTCTATACCAGACAATTAAATGCATCATGCAAAGACTTAATTGGCACTATTAAACTTTTTACTAGTCTCTGACATTAGTCATGTTTTTCTGAACTTTTGCTCATTTTATGAGCTATATAACACAGGCAGATCCAGTCAGTGGCTTTAGCTCACTCCTGACTTTTTACCAAAATTTTGAGTTTTGATTTTGTAATTCCTTTTAAAATCTTCATTTTGGAGGGTTTCATAAAGAATAAAAATCTTTTTAAAAGTAGTAAAAATATTTTAGGTGAAACCTAAGATAATCTGTTAATTTAGGGTAATTGATTATTGACTCTGAGCAGATGCATGAGTAGTGTATTACATTACATTGTACATTACATACGTACATTAAAACCAAAATTTTTGAGGATAAAATCCTTAAAGACTGATAGTAACTTACTTAACATTTTCCAATGTCAATCTAAGAAACTGCTCTTTACAATTATTTCTAAAATATATAAACAATAGGTGTTCCTGCCAGTTGTGCTGAAATATGTGTGAGAGGAAGGAGTGAAACGGAATGGCTGAAGATCTGATTTACTCTCTTCTTTATAGCTGTGGATAGCATGACCAAGTTATATAAATAAATGACTCAGTGCATAAAGGTCTAAATTTTATAAGCCAATCTAACAAATTCCAACAATTTTAGTTAAAATTGATGGCTTTTTCAAAGGCCATTCTATCATGTCTTGAAGTATTGCAGGCAGATCTTTTTATTGATGTTTTTAAACTCAGATATGTGCATTTTGTCTTAATGTCTAAAGTCCATAGACATGTGTATTTAAAAATTATCAGCTTAATATAACATGTAATGGGTCACGCACAGTGTTTTCCAGATCATTAAAACCACCCAGATCGCAATTACCAGCTATTCCAGTTATCAGGTGAGGTAGGTCACAGTGTTAAGAGTGTGCACAGAGTAAGCTCATCCTTACCCTAAATGATCTAAATGAAAGCTACATCATCTGCTATAAATACATATGTGCATATCTCAGCACACAGTATAGCAGTATGCAGAGTGGAGGAGCACACAGCAACACGAAACAAGCCTATGGTGGGTGCAAGAATAGGGGGCCCAAAAGGATTATACTTCACATAATTCCATCTGTATTTGATTTGTTTTATTTTTATTCTCCAGGCTCTCCCTTTAGTACAATTATTTTCAAAGTATTTTATCAATTTACTTTACTGTAACTGAATCAAAAATTAAACTGTATTTTTCCTGTGAATTAACTACTTCTGTTGAGCAGAAATATATAATTAACTCAAAAATATAATTAATTAATTAATCAGCTATTACTAAAAAAAGAGACAAGTAGTATGTAGTATCACATAAGTAAGAATTGGTACTTTTCTATGTCCTCTTTTGCCCTCAAGAATTGATCTCATTCTTAATGGTTGGATGTATAAGAAGAAGACATAGCTACTTACAACATCCCGAGGTGAAGCAAAACCAAAGAAATAGCTTGAATGGACGTCAGTGCTAAGATCCCATGAGATAAAGCTATTTTTGTAAAGCTGTTAATCGTGGTGTCCAAAGGATGCACAAGGATCAATGTGACTTCCAATATGACACATACCTCAGAGCATCCTCACTTCCGTAAAATCTTCTGGTCCGTAGTTCTTGTAACTCAATTGCTCCAAGTTAATTAGAAGTTCAAGGACAAATGTTTTTTAAATATAAGATCTTGAAATAAAAATCTATAGTAACAGATTCACAGCCAGTTACACTGTGTAGGGTCGTAATTGCAGAACTACTCTTTCCTTTGACCACTATAATTAAACAAATAAAAAAATCATTCTGCTCCACAGCTTAGTGCCTAATTCCTTGGTGCTACTATTGCCCTGTAAAGGGGATATTAGGTGTTTGCATCAACACCAAGATGGGGTTACTCTGAGTCCTAAAAGAATTTACATTCTAGAAAACAGACTGAGCTCATTGCACATGCAATTAAAGGTGTTTCAAAGAGATCCATTTAAAAGATGCAAGGGGCTGTATTCTATCCTGAATTACACCAGTTCATGCACAGTGACACAGACATACAGGCCTCTGATCCAGCAGAACGAATAAGTGCCAAGGAATGAATACCCTGATTTGGCTGGGAGGATCTCTGCTTGTTTTATAGCCTCTAGCAGAAAAATCATTCCTCTTCTGATCTACTGAGCAATGGTTTCCTTCTGATAAAAAGTGCTAACTGAACTATTTTTATCTGGACTCTGAGTTAGTGACGTGAAATATTTGCTGAAGATGAAGCTGAGTCAACAGAACTCATTGCATTCAAAATATACTGCCATGTGGACGTTTTTCTCCTGAAATGTTAAGAGCTGGAAAGCTAGTGCTTTTATCCAACATGCCATCCAGTCGTCTGAACAATTACTTGCTTAAAGCAAATGACGTCTAGATACTGGAGAGAGATAAAGTTAAAAGTCAATTCATTAAAAATACTTTTTTCTTCAAGAAATGATTTGGTTTTTGAAGTAAATTGAACATAAATGGTAGGAAGGAAGAAGAAAAATGTGAAGTTTTATCATAGCATTTTAAGTTTGATTATGTCACAGAGGAAGCAAATGGCAAGAGAGTATAAAAGAATCTAATCCATAAAGGAAGAGAAAAAGGTTAAAGAAGTCAACAGTAATTAAATGGTGATTGAAGCTGAAAGAAAATTGATCTGTGTTAGCTAAAGGCCATTCTTGCCTTTTGGGATGTTATGCATCAGTGAAGAGGAGAAAGAAAGGTTTTTCTTGTTTTGATATGGAAATACATGTCACATCTTCTTAGCCTATGGTGCTGTGACTCAAAACTGCACTGAGTTTCTGGTACACTGATTCTAGTGTCCTACACATGCTTGTGGGCATTGTGTAAAGATAAGATGCTCTAACAAAGCTTGGCAAGGTCAAAAGGCATGGGAGCTTCAGCAGCTTGCATGTGGTTTTGTCTTGTGGCAAAAAATAAAAGCAGCCTAAAGCAAATGAATCTAAATAGGGGTAGCACTGACACATCCATGAAAAAGCTGTGCAATATCCATGACTTGGGATGCAGTGATCCACCTTCCATTCAGTCAAAGTCTGGCTGTTTGGCCAACTCTTCTGGAGGGATATTTGGAGGTGCTGACATTAATTGATATAATAAGAACATATATTGCTGCTGAATCATACGGAGTTTTTTAAAAGTCAACAATGCTTCCAAGTACTTTAAGCTTTGGTTAAATGCTTCAGAGGCCGCATTTAATAAATTTCTGCCAGGACATGAAGAAATTAATTTAAATCTGTGACTCCGCTCAACGTAAATGCTGTCAATTACGAAAGCCTAACTAATGCCACTGTAAACAGTAGTTTCCAGGTCCGATAAGAATACACTTTACAGAAACCTTTCATTCTTGCAAAGATTAGTGCCACTTCCAGGCACCAGAGCCTTGTAAGATGGGCCATAGACCATCTGTTGTGAGATGCAGAACACAGGCTACAAGCAAGGCTCTGCACTGTGTATGAGAAGAGCTTGCGGGTCATTGTGGCAGAAGAAAAAATTAACTGTGAGAAAGTGTTATAAACCCAGCAATATTTACTGGTTGGAGGCCAAATCTTATTGTGATTGTTTTGTCACAATCTCTGTTGACATCACTGGGAGTACTGAGTGTGCAATGAGCCAGTAGAGCATGCTTTGGCCATAGCTACCAAGATTTGTGAAGTGGATTAAAACAAGAAGATCAAGTAATTTACATTACTTAAAGAATAACAGACAGCCACTAAATGTTCTGAGCTACAGTTTTTATGAGCTTTTTGTCACTAGAGAGAGCTGTAGATACATACAATTAATAACATTTATGTTAAAAAATACATTAATTCCTCCCTCAGTGAAGAACTAAGACGAATAACAAATAAAGCATACAACCCTTTCTCTCATAAACCACTATTGGGAATCTTTCCCTTCTGTAGCGAATGTGGCACTAGGTGCCTGCCACCACCTTCTTTGAGCTTGTCAAGTATAACAAGGATAAGAATCATTTGAGACGTCCACTTCAAGCTTCCATGTGTAGGAGATGTAGGATAGAAAAGTTTTTCATGTACATTAAGACCAGGATAAATGTCGGTGTTCAGGTTTTCTCCAGTTAAAATGGCAAGTTTTCACTTCTATAATTTCTTGGTTTGCTAATATCTTAGCTGTAAATTGAAGCCATTCACTCAAGCACAAAAAAAATCTGCTAAGAAATGGTTCAACAAATGACTTTCAGCTTGTTTTAGTTAAAATTAATTTAAATTTCTGGTGTTTGCCAGTGGTCAAAGAAATGTTGCCTCCCTAACCTTCATGCGATATAAGTTGAATACTGCATCCTATCTACCCAGCTGCTTAGGTATAGGCTTCATCATGCAGCTCTTTTTCATTTTGCAGATCACTTTGACCACTCCAGTTATTTCTTTCGCTTCAGCAAAATCTCCTCTGCATACCTTAGTGTTGTAAGTCCAACTCCTAACCAGTTTTTAGGACATCCAGTCCTTTTTGCCTTGCCACAGTTCACATCGATGTCAGAGTACTCCAGAACCCAGTGTTAAAAGGATATCCACTATATTTTTCTCCCATGAGAAAGAAATAATAGACACACTATGAGCTATGAGGTCTAATTAGGATTAATTAAACACCAAATTCCCACACTTTGAGATTAAAGCCGCAGGAATATTTTACACTGCAACTTGCTATATCTAGGGTTAGTGAGACATGAAAATCTTATTGCTTGAATTTTAGGCATCCTGAAACTTCAGGTATACATTTCTGTTGAGGCTTTGCAAGAAGAGCACTGTGTAAATAGAGATTGATATGCTGGCACCTCTCAAGCAAAGGAGGTCATGTCCAATGCCAGCAGCTCAGACAGGCATGGAGGTGAGAAGGGCTCTGTGCAGCTCTAGCACAGGAGGCCTTTTTCCATCCTGGCAGCACTCCATGCAGAGCAACTTGTTCATTCCCTGCCTGTCAGCCACTGCAACTGTTCATGGACTCATTCTCAGCTTGTATCAATGTGCAATGTGGTTGTCCTTTGAGGTTTAAAATAGCTTACATTTGCTATGCGCAGGTGGTTTAGGGCTGTACAGAGCGTACAAATGATCTGCAGCTCCTCTGGCATCGGGGTTTCAATTCATCTGTCTAAATGCAATCACCTACCGGGCTGGAAGATGCATCTGAGCTGTCACCGTGGGCCGGCTGTGTAGTCCATGGGATGCACTGTAGACCTCTAAAGTGGGTCAGATGAATCATTCCTCAGAAACTCTCTCTTCTCTCTGCTGGGCTTAAGAGGAACTGAGAATGACTAATTTGGATGCAAACATCTACATTGCAAATGTTTAAGGTTAGGTGATGTAAAACCCAAGAACAAACGTGAGTTAAAATGGTAGGCAGCAATTCAGCGGGAGTTTAGAGATTCTCAGTAAAATATAAACATTGGATTCAGGTGCCTGAGTAGTAGTCAATTATATAAATCTCTTTGTTGAATCAGGCCTTTGACCTAAATTCAAAGACACACAAAGAACAGAATTTGGGCTTTTGAATGAGAGGTCAAGTTCTCCCCTTGGTATCTCGAGAAGATTGCCAGAACCAGGAGGCAGCACACCAAGGCTACCCAGACCTTGCAGCAGAGTCTTGGACCCTGAACAACCTTCTGAAGACCTGCATTTATACTGCTTCTGTCGGAGGACTCAGACTTACTCTTTATGTCTCTAAAGATTGGTGTCTCAACAAAATATTATTTTAGTATCTCTTTCTGTCTTCTGACTCTGCTCAGTTCAGTTTCAAGCTGAAAATCCACTGAGTTCTGGCTGAGTCCTCACCATGGTCGTGGCGAGTTTGAGTCCATACCTTCCAATGTGTTCCCTAAAGACCAAATTAAAATGTCTCACGGACTGAGGAAGAAGCAAAAACACATTCCATTTTGCCAAAGTTCTTCTTGGTGTTGATTCTTTGAGCTATAAGGATAGTCAGTATGGCTCTGCAGCTTGGCAGCACTCACTGTTTAAGGGGGAAAGCTGAGTCCTGCTGCTGTACTAAAAGCCATATATGTGTACTATTGGGTTGTCATGTAACGTGTAACAGAGGCAGACACAGGTGATGAGACCAAACAGGAGACCTCCCTTCCAAAATACGTGTTCTGTCACCTAGGCAACACTTTTTAAATGCTGTGAGAAAAGGAACATCTTCAGCAAGAAGAGGTGAAAGGGATATTGTCCAAAAATAGCCTATCTGCCTTTTGATTGCATGGATACAGACCTGAATTATTCTTTCAGCTGTTTTCTGTGCAAAACCAGTTTTTGTATGAATTATCTGATTGTGCCTAATTCCAGCTAAGTGCATCAATTAACATAGCTGGATAATCACTCCTTTGTATAGCATGAGGCCATCCTTCTTCAAAAAACTGAAGTCATATCCAAAGAAATAAAATACAATAACAAATTCTGGAATTTTGAATATAGAAATGCAGTAAGGTCAGCACAACATATTAAAAATATGTTTTAAACAGTAGGACTTTCTGAAACTCTGCAGGACTACTAGTTGATCCTGACAGAGGAGGAAAAATCACTTCAGAAAAGTTAAATTAATTATTTGCATCAGTGTTCATTCTGGAAGAAACTAAGGACTTTTACACTCTTCAGGGATATTTTTGCTTTGGTTTGGATTTTTTGGGTTATGGTTTTTTTGTTTTGGTTTGGTTTGGGGTTTTTTTGGGGGGGCAAGTAGAGCCTCTCTTTGAAATTGAAATTTCTGCCAAAAAGGATAAGGAAGAAATGGTCGATTGAACACTAAAACAAAATTGCCAAGAGCAGATGTTATTCAGCTTGTTGTTCTAGGACAATTCAAGGGTGCAACAGTGGAATTATTAGCAAGGGTGTGTAATTTCTTGTCTGAAATTGCCTTAGCAGCAGGACTGAAGAGTGACAAATGGGGTGTCAGTTTTTAGAAATTATTCCAGGGAAGATCTGAGGAACTGCAGGCCGGCAAGATTGACATCTATACAGAGTACATCAGTAGCATGTTTAATAAGAATAGAAGTAATGCACATCTGGAACTACTCCATGTCTTTGTCCGTGGAAGTATTGCTTTATAAATGTAGAGTTCTTTAAAAAATAAAAAACCATGTAGATAAGGGTGACCTGGTAGGTACAGTCTACTTGGATTTCCAAAAAGCTTTTTACAAAATCCCTCAGTAAAGATTGTGCTTTTAAGAAAACTAAACATCTGGGGGATGTTTAAAGGGGAATTTTTGTTTAGATGAATATCTGAATGAAAGACAGAAAACAGAGGTTAGGAGTAAATGTTTAGTTTCACATTGAAAAGAACTCACCAGAAGAATTCTGCTGGGACTGTTTGATATATTTAAAATGTTCTTCAAAAGGGATGAGCACTGGGGTCAAGTTTGCTAATTATACTTAGCTACCCAGAACATCAAAGGACAAGGCCCAAATGTAAAGGACTCACCAAGCAACTGGGCAATAAAATGGTAAAGGAAATTCATTGTTAATAAATGTAAACTGATGGGCATGAGAAAAATTTTAACCTCATCTAGAAAATGGTGGGGTCTGAGATTATCTCACCGCTCATGAGCAAGACCTAGGTGTGAAGATGGGTAACTATGAAAGTGTCATATAAATATTAATTAGTGGTCACAAAAGCAATTCAAACATTAAGAATCTTTTTGAAAGGAGTAGAACTAAGAGCATCACTATGCCACCATATAAAGCCATGATCTAGCAATATCCTAAGACTCTACAAATTGTGATCTCCTTGTCACAAAATGGTTGCAGTATATCTAAATAGGTTTTTGTCTATGAGGCCTGAAAAAGAGGTTAGATCTGTGAAATCGTCAGTGGCATCAAGAGCTAGAGAGAGAATGTTTCCTGTGTCAGACTTAGTGAGCATGCAATGCAGGAAAATGCAGCTGAAAATAGTTAAAAGCTGGATGTGAGACTTAATGCAAAGTACCATACGGACTTGACATGCTCTTTTTTTCTCAGGGACACACATTTGATCTGAAGTAGTAAGGTCATACTTATATTTTTAAATTATTTAGAGTTGATACGTGTTCTGAAGTGGAGGTTTTGTAAACTAGGGGGCTTGAGGACTCTAAACCTCTCCTTGGGGTAGCCGCTGGTGGATGGAAATTGTGAGAATTACTGCTTGTTCAGAAGCTCCAAAGTCAATTCTCCTTTTCAACTTTTACAGAAATACTGTTGGCAGTTTCACACTGGAAAAGGCAAGGACTGAAAGGACGTGGAAAAAAACTGCTCTTCAGTGAGACAAAAGGATGTCTGAAGACCAAAATTAACAGATTGGCTGAGTTGCAGTAAAGTTTGCTCCTCAGCTCTCTCTAGATTACTTAGTTTGCATATAGATGGAACATTCAGTTATACAATAAATGCTTGTGTGGTGTCTTCTGAATGAAAGTCCAATATCAGCAAAATCCAGAATCATGTATTCTGCTTGTTGCAGAGACAGCATATATTTTCCCAGTCAATATGAGATATTCTCCTGGAGATCTAATCTTCAAATGTCTGTAATTCTCTGTTGTGTTTCACTTTCCATTTTAATGAAATATAAGGTGCTTCGCTTTCCCTGTGCCGTCAACCTCCCCAGTTCTACTGGGCCGAACTTCCAACTTGCAGAACACAGAAGCTGAAGGGGGATTCTTTTTATTATTTTACTGTGATTCCATACTTGCCAATAATGTCCTCTGCTTTTGTCCTAACATTTACATGGTGGTGTATTTGACATCAGAAATGGAAAATACTTCTTTTGTGCTAATCAGTGTAAAACCATAGCCAGCTAGTTGGAGCCATAGTTTTCCAAACTCTGATCTAACACAAGTAATTCCTTCTAGAGTTCCCATATACAAAAGAAATACTTACTTAATTTTGAGCACGTGAGTAATCCAGTGACTGTAAATGTGTCTGAGATAACAGAATTCCCCAAATTTCTGCCCAGAAGTTTTTATGGCATGGGACCAAAATTCCTTTCTATTTTCACTTGTTGCATTGCTCAGAAACCATACATTCAGGGTTTGGTTCTAACTGATGTGTTTCCAGATTCCTGTAGCCTTATTTTATGGGGGGATAGTTTGCTTTGATATGAAATAAATTACTCTTAGAGGCAGATACCACTTACCAGAGTTAACTATTGATCCATGTAAGGCTATGAATATGTGTTGACTAAGCTGGGTTTCTGAATGGTAATGAGCATGACTTCTGTCATATTAAAAGTCTTCAGTAATAAATCCTAGACCACCTGAAAGAATGGAAAAGACAAATAATTTTTCTTTCACATGTTTTTGATAAGGATATAGTAAAACTTAGCCTCTGATTAATTCACAGGAGATCATGGCAACAAGTATTAAAAAGCAAGTTCTAAATAGTACATGACCAAATTGTCTTGCATCCAAACATGATTCCAAATGGTTTAATTCTGGTGAGAAAAGTAATTAGTAAATGGTCCCCTTATAAAATTAGAAGCTCAAAAATTTCTAACAAAAGCAACTAGTTACCACACAAACCCAAATCATGAATCTCATTGCCAAAGTATGTTAAAGAACACAAAACCATAAATAAGCTTAGAAAAGAATTGCAGAAACTAAGGGAAGATAATGACCCCTAAGTCCTATTAAACCCAAATGCTTGGATATACATTTCAGCTATTGTAGACCACGATTCATAGATTGCTGAGGACCAGAAGGATGGAGCAGTGAAAGAAGCATGTGAGAATTGTCATCTGAGCATCTTTTCTCAGACAGTGTCAAAGTCAAAATAATAAGGTTTATGGTCTCCTAGTTACAAGGAATGCTAGACAAAGTTTCTTCAATGTGTAAACAGAACAAGTCTAAGTCACCTTTCTTAGGTGGCCAACCACTTTGGAAAAAAGATACAAAGGAAAAAATAAAGACTTTTAAGAGTTTCCTGGATGATCTTTTAAGGACAGGTTACATCCTATGTAAATAGTTGGGATACCCCAGCTAAGCAATCCAACATTTGCAGTTAATATTACTATATTAACAAAAAATAAAGGGCTTGGGTTCCTCCCACTCCTCACACACTTACCTGGTCTCCTACTCTAAGCGTTTCTGGAAAGCAATTATGATCTAAAGAAATGTTTTGTTCCGGAAAGAACTCTTTTATTCACAGTGGAATATGCCCGAATTCTACAGATCTCCACCAAAAAAAAAAGGTTTTTTGTGAATAGTTAGTGAAAGAAGCCTAAGGAAAATGTGTACCTAATCCTATTAACTGACTTAATTTAGAATTATTAAAAGCCTTGATACACAGGATTTAACACAATCTTTCTAGCAGGGTGTGATGTAATCTATTTTTGTTCCTCAGCTAGCAGATGGCTTACCTTTAAGTAATTTCCAATATGTTAGGAGATCAAAAGCCATCCTTATGCCATGGAGGCAGTAATCGTTTCTCTCTGCTGGGGGTTGCTTGGTACTGTGGTGGGGATATGCAAAAGCTGCTGGCATTTCCAAGCATAGAAGGCCGACATTTCTTCAGACTTTGAAGTTAATAATCCTTCAGAAGTTGAAAAACTGAGAGATTTTCAAACCCCTTTTAATGTTCTATATGCCATGTGCTAAAGTAAATATCTGTAAGTAATCACTGTGGACTAGTGTAAGGTAGGACTGCACACATGAGTGTGGGGTGTGTGCTGGCTGGTGCAAGGCACTCTGTCCTGCTGCAGCAGCACCACTCTGAGTGTGAAGGGTCTGGCTGGGTGGCACAGCTCACCCTCAGGGCCCTGCTATCAGCTCAGTGCACACCAAAATGCCCAGCTGCAGCTGGACCTGGAACGCCTCAGAGCAGCCCCACACATGGTCTCAGAGCATCCCTGGGGTGTGCCCTCCTGTGCCCAGTCCCTGCCTGTGGTAGCACCGTGTCACAGATTCACTCCGATTGCCTGCTCCCTGCAGACAGCAATGTTTTGTTTTCCTGCAAACAGGAGGCTCAGCCTGAAAATGCCTGTTAGCAGTTGGGTTCAGGCAGTAAAGTGTAGGTCATTAGGATTGCTCATGACAAGGTCATTGATAGTACACTGTGCCATTTTCAAAGCAGACACATTAAATTGCCTGGTGCGTATCCCTACATCAACCTCGGAAAGTCATTTCAGCATAGATAGTTTTAAATCCCTCTTTGGATCATTGTGCTCCAGCCGTGACAGAAAGACCATCCTACATGGGAAAGAAGAGCACCCACCCAGCAAGGAGCAGTGAACAGGCCAGATCCCTGTTTCGGAGCAGGAGGCTCAAAAATTTTGAATAAAGAATGCCAAGTCTTACAAAAATTTGCCTACTGGGCACATTTCTGACTTCTGATCACGTTATGTTTATCTGGTAATCACAGTTTTTGATCTTCTTAAATTAAAAATAGCAGTTAACATTCCAGTTACTCTCTCAATGTGATTTAGTGGTTGGAAATTTCTAATCAACTTCTACAGACAAAGGGTGCAAAAATTAGTACTCAGAAATAGTAATGACAGGATTTGTATTTAGGTGTTACTAATACTGACTCATTAAAATATTTACGTAATTTAAAATCAACTCTGAAATCAGGTTAGCCTATACAAAGGCCTAAGATTACAGAAATAACTTCAGGCCATTTCATATTAAATTAAAAATAATACTTGAGTTAAACATATTTATTCTTGAAATTTTAAGAGAGTCCCACTACTCAGGAGTGAGGTTTCAATGACTGAACACCTGAAAAAATGTTTGCTTTTGCCAGCTGTAGCTTCTCTACAGGTGCAGAGAAGGATTTTATTGCATTTGGGTTTATTCAAGACATTCATTCAAGCTGAAAAACTGATCACATACTGAAAAAACAGGAAAGCTCGTTTTTTTCTTTCAATTATGAACAAAAATTGTGTGATAGAGACTTGGATGTATTAGTTTAAACTCTCAAAAAGTAGAATGTTGAGAAAACCAATGGGGCATTAAGAAAATGCAGACTATACTACCATAGTTGATTTTAACATATTTTGATAACAAAAATCCTATGTTTCCAGAACATTCTAATAACCAAGTAACATTTTTACAGCAGTTTCCTGTAAGCATCCAAAACCAATTTATGGGCTACTCTTGTGCCAAAGAGTATTCATCTGGTTGGTAGGGAGTACAGTGAAAGATGTACATTATGCCATAATATCATTACAAAAGTTACATGTAAGACACACCTACAGCACAGCAGATATTGCCTGGGTGGTTTGAGGTGCCCAACAAAACCATCTGGAAGTCAAGGCAGATGTGTGGCTGCTTGGGGAGGCAGCCGGGTGCCCGCCCCCGAGGCACAGGGAGCCGACCCCACTGCAGGGTGCAGGTGGGACTGTGCTGGACACAGGGAAGCCCTGGCTGCCCATCCCACCACACCAACTGGGATGGAGGGTGGATGCAGGGCTGCCTTGGGCCCCCATGGCTGAGGCAGAGCCGTGGCTGCCACGGCTGCACACCCCTGTGCACGGGGGATCAGGAGGGCTCATTAGCCGCTCTCTGCTGAATTCAAGCAAGTGCAGAAGTCTTTTTTCACTGTTTAACTCCCCCAGCAGGAGAACTGACTCAAAGAAAGGTTAGGGCATGACCACATCAGGGTTCTGTAGTGAAAAGAAAGAAATTATACTGAAAGCATGGCCAGGAGTATCACCTTGGTCCAATTTACTTCTGCCAAGGTTGCAGTGAATGAGGCAACACTTTCAACGTGTTCACAGGCTCAGGAATCAACTTTGTTTGTCCAAACATGAATGTGGCGACTATCAAACATATCTGGGTTAGGGTTCAGCAACTGATTGCTAGGAATGGGAAAGAAATGTTGCCAAGGATATTCTTTATTTGCAATTATGAAAAGCCCCTCATTAATAGTCTACTATTTGTGGCATTTGGTAAATGTCTGGTTTCTTTGGGAAAACTAGAGATGAAGACATAACAAAACAATAGTTGCTGATAACCAATTTTTTAATATTGATTGTTGTAGTAAGAACAGGTTACTGACACCTTGCAACAGTCTCAGCTGGAGAAGTACAGACCCCTTACTCAGGAGCCTGGAGTTCTCACCCCACAGCTTGGGGAAGCCTAGGGTAAAGCAGTGAGCTCAGCTGTAGCTAATGCTGCCCTTTTTCTTCCTGACTTCTTTTCCTGAGAGAGTAATTCTCTGTGCATAAAGATTTACCCATCTTCTCCAGGACTTCTGCAGCTGGAGTGGCTGTGCACCACCTCCCCTTGCAAACCTTTTCTACCTGCCTCACTGTGCATGAGGATTTCTGGCACCTTGGTTTTGGGTGATCCGAGTGTATCCTCCTCCCCAGCTGCTGCTTCTCTCCCTCTGTGATCTCACCTGTTTGCTTGTCATACTCATACTTTATACACATCAATAATTTTTGTCCACTGCTGTTCACCTGTCAGTCTCCAGAACTGAAAAACTGTCTGGTTTATCCCTATTTTTAAGTTTGGAAGCTGAGGCTCAGGGCAGAAATGTGATTTATTTAATGTAAACAAGTATCCTGGTGCTTTAGTCAGTAACCTCTGCTTCCTCCCTAAGCTCTTCACTTTTAATAAAATGAGCCTTAAATTGACTTCAGTATCCTTCTTATTAATGAGAAATCTACTCTTGGTGAAAAGCTAAAATTAACGTGTAGTCTCACTGGTCAATGCTCATAAAAATGATATCTTTTCATTGAGGTGGAATCTAACAACAGGTTTAAGCAACTAATAATGTGCTGTGTGACCACAGAGGGAAAAGCAGTCAGCCATCCCACATGAGGAAGACACCCTTGTATAATTGGTGGAAATCAAGTAAGATTTCCTTTGGTGGCACATATCTTGCAGAGATATCTAGTGCAAAGCAGTCCCTTTCAGGTATGGCAACATGGGAAATCAAAGGTCTAAGTTAGCAATAGGTGTCTGAGGAGGAGTATGAATCTTGTATCCATTAAAATAGAAGGGAAAAATCTTCTCTCTGATCTGCACTTGCATTTCCACTGGGTATTCTGTATTCTTTCCACTAGCTAAGATGGACTGGATGCCCGAAGGAAATAAACTGAATGAGTCCACAACAGGCGGTAAACAGGGACTAGCCAGGATCCATTTCAATTTAAAAAATGAGCATGTCCTGAAGTTTGTAGCTCAGTGTCTAGGATCCAAATCCCTGTCTGAGCACACATTTGCAAAACACAGACATCTTAGCAATGCTTTCCAGGTATACTTGCTGCCTGAAATATGAACTGAGGAGGAAACTCAAATTGGCATATTAGCAAAAGCAGAAGACATCCGTTTCTTCCAAGCACAGCACAGGGAACAATTATGCACAAAAATCTGATACATAATCCAATGCAGGCCAATGGCACACAAGCCATCCTATCCCACGGTGTCTGGACATAAAGGGCTTGTCAAAATGAATATGAGATGACTACTATGTGTCTGTATATGTAAGAAAAAAAGCGCAGCACAGCAGTGACTGCACAGCACTTTCTCTATTCCTACTGTGTACCAGGCAAAGATTTTTCAGTTCATACATCATTCACAACTTGCTACAGGGATTCCACAAAGCCAGTACATATCCTTTACACGGTTGTGGAAAGAATAGATTTAGAAAAGAAAAGATTCTGAAGGTATATGTGCTGGATGAGTAGTCAGTGTCAGGGGCACTAACAATACACAAAGCTTAGCAAGAAGCAAAACAAATAAGTAAACAGTGAGATCACCCCTAGCCCATCCAAGTCACTGAGAAACAGAGAATTACCTCTGATATCACGGTGTATCTTCTCAGAGTAGAGAGAGCGAGCAACTGCCAAAGTGTTTTCTTCCTCTTTCCCCATCAAGTATTTGCACCATTTGGCATAAAACAGGAGAGGGAAGGGAAGACTGCATATAAGAAACTATGTGGGGAAATCAACTCCCACTGCTCCAGCAATTTGCGAGGCAGATATCTCATCTAGAATACTTACTTAGGCTCTTTTATATCATGTAGAGGGGGATAGGTCCCTCCAAGGGTCTTGTCTTTCTTCTGTGTTCATGGACTACTGTGCAAACCTGACAGCAGCAGAGGTGTACACAGATGGACATAGGATAAGTACTATCCCACTTGCTCTTTAGACTGAACACCCACCTTCTTGACCAGAGATTGAGCTCAAAACCTTTCTTGCTGAAAGATTCTCATCTTTTCTTCAGAACAGTGTCTGTATGGGGCAGAGAGAGACATTTGGGATGTTCTTATTCACCAGTGGGTATATATGGACAGTGAAACAGAACAAGAGAGTCCTCTGTAGTAAATACAATCCAGAAGGCAAATTTGCAGCTAGAAAGCTTGAGGTCAAGGCAAGACAGAGCAGATTATATATATTCAGATAATAATTTCTGGTTAGACCCATTTTTTGGCACTGAAAACAAGAAAATTAAGGAATTCTTTGGTACAGACACTTTATGAAGCAGACACAGTGCCATGAAGAGAAGGTGCACCAAAAATGAACCACCTTTTTACCCTCAGTTCCCTCAAATTTTGTTAAGAAATTACACTAATATCTAGTATCATTAAAGGCTACAGGTAATGCCTGATGCTGTGTTCCTTGAGGCACCGTCCTAAATCCACTATTTAAGTAAAATATGCTGAAGAGAAAATTTTGAAGGGCTTCATAGAGTATTTATATCACTATGGGTTCTCTGCCATAAGTAGTAGTCAAAAAGTAGTTTATAGATACTATATTACACACAAGGCAGTGCTGGAGCATAGTACCAAACCCAGATCTAATCTAGAAATGTGTTTTAACTCTGAAATGAATACTGTAATGCAGACTGCCTGCTAGTTCAGTTTCAACCATATTTTATCTCCTGGGGTTCTGAGCTGATTGTAGCAGAAAAAGGTGCCAAGACAGTCTCTGATATTAAAATATATGGGTTACATATGCACCAAGTTTTATACGCAGTTTAGACTTAAATATCAACAGCATAAGGCAAGTTGGGATGTAAACTGTTTTCAGATGTGTCCACGGGTTTGAGTGGAAAAGAAAATATTAATGGTATTCAAACTGATGGCAGTCGGGATCCAGAAGGTGAGCTACAAAGTTCTGAAGGGGAGCTGCTGTGTTTCTCAAAAGCTATAACCTTGACATTGAGGTTAGCTCTATTTCTCCCTTATACAGCAATGTGTTGCATTATGGCTGTCTAAATATTCCTGGAAGCGTTTCAGAGATTTTGTGACTCAGATGTGGATTATGTGTAACACTAACTATGTACATGCTGGAGATGATTACGCTGGGAGCTTTCAGATTCCATTCTGCACGTGTAGCATTGAAAAGAAACTTGACTTGTACTTATGAAATTCCTTTTGACCATAAGAAAAACAGAAGGAAACCCCCTTTGGAGACTTCCATAATGGGAAACAGGAAACAGGGCTGTCGAGTGGAAAGTTTGCAGCACAGGAAAAACAGTGGATTATATAAACATAAATGCCATTATCAGATACTCTGCAATGGCCTTGCAATAGGTCTGAAGTTGAAAATATGCAGTGGTTTGTGTTTTCATTCAGATCTAAAGATTTTTTTATGGGCTATTCCGGTTCCCGTTGAGATCAAGTGGTATTTTGATACTGACAAATGGGCATAGGTTAAAACACAGGGATAATGGTTTTAAAAAGACAGTATTTATTAGAGTTTTCAGCATCTTGACTCATTTTTGCTCCTTGTCTTTTGTATCTTCACAGGCAAACCAGTGAAATTGAAGTGGTTATCGCAAAGATTTCTTGGGTAACAATGCAATGAGTTTCAGTGATAGCAACTAAATATTAAAACCAGGATCCTGGTATTTCAAAGTTCCATCCACGACTTTAATTTCTCTACAGGACTGATAAAAGGCCAGTTTTTCATTATCATGGGAGACTTTGTTCTAGGGAGTGTACTGTATCTTCTTGCTTAGACCTCAGGCAAGGACCCTCCTCCGAGACTTCCCTCAAAAGAAGAAAACGCAGAGTATGCCAGAGTCTGGCTGCCTGGTGCTTGAGGACTACAGAGGAAGAACTTGATTATTTATTTGGAGTATTTCTACAGTACACCAGAGATCAGTGATGGTAGATATTCTGCTTGCAGATCCTATTTAAAATAATTTAAAAACAGTCAGCGATTTCTAAGCAGCAGAGCCTCTTTGACTCTCAGTGAAAGACAGAGCAATCTCCAGACAGCTTATGCTACTTCACATTTATACTTTATAGTCTGTATTGGAACAAAATTCTCTAGAACAGAAAGGAACCTAGCCAAAAGCTGCCCTGTTTTAAACTCAGGGCTCAGAGAGTTTTATAGATTAATGTTATCACCAGTCGTCCCACTGAGATAGCTTTCTAGCTCCTCTGCACTGATGATAAAGAAGGCTCTAAGACACAAAAGTTTTATCCTTGTTCCATAGGTTTTGTGGTACTGCAAACGGGAAAGGAAAGGTCTCTGATTAAACATAAATGTCGATATTGATGTGGTCACTGGTGCAATTAACAGCAATGGAACCAACACATGCATCATTCCAAAGTTTTAAAAACATTCCTTATAAAATGCCTGTTTCTCTGCACTGCTTGTAGACTGAGACTATCTCGGACAAATGTCAGATTTAGGTCAGAAGAATTCCACCCCTCACTTTCACTTACCAAGTACATACAAAAGCATAAGAGGGTCACTTGCATGGTTTCATGGTTTTACCCTGAAAAAGGTTAAATTCAGCTCAGCCCTCTCTGTTGCTCTGGCTGTTTTCTGCAGAGACAGGCGAGGCTAAAGATGGATCAAGACAGGACAAGCTCTCTTATGCACCTGCTGCAACTGCAGAAGGTTTTCAAGAAAGAATATATTCTTCTCCGGGTGGGAAATTCACAGCCTGGGTTCTCCCTGCCTTCAGTAACAGAGTAAAGGGGAGTCTGTTGCATGCTACTTCCTCTCAGATCCTATGTGACTGCCATAGTGAGAACTGGATATTGCTATTGGAGTCTCTAAACTGATTTAAACCTGGTGAGACAGATTGTGTTATTGATTAGACATACTGAATATATCACTTATCTTTTATCTTTAGAGATACTTCACAGCTCTTTTGTTATTCCTGTGTTTGAAATCATATAGTTGGTATATATCAATATCTTCTACTTTGCTACAGCCAACACCAAAGAGTTTAAAAAAGTCTCTTTTGCCTCAAGAATCAGAAATTAAATATTTTTACGCCCTCTAGGAAATTATCTCTTTCATCTCAAGCAACTTCACTGGCAATGTTTGGATCTGATAATCAGATTACAACCATGTTGAAGGATAAACCCTCAAGTGAAAGAGTAATGTAATTTCTGTGTAGCACAAAAGATATCTACCCAAAATGGTACCAACCACTCTGGATGATCTCTACTATCGTTAAATAATATGATTCAATCAAAGCCGGTTGGTTTAATAAGAGCAAGAGTGAATTATCTAAGTGGAATCAAAAAATAATTGTTTATCAGACAAATATTAAGTTTGCCCTTTCACCCTACCCTTACTCACAGGGTATTCCATCGATCCCTGGGAACTGATTTCCAGTATCCCTTGGGTATCCTCTGCCTTGGTGGCCACCCCCAGACAGGAGGTCTCTGCTGAAGGAGTTTCTGTTTTCCCTGGCTCAGCTAGCAGGGTTTCCATTCCTTGTGCCTGGGAAAAGGTCTTTTGTCTGTGATGCTCAGTCACACTGAGGCCCAGGGTTGATCAAAAGTCCTCTTCCCAGCTTCTATTCTCAGTTTCTTTCTTTTTCACGGTCTGTGCAAATGAGGAGCTGATTGGTTATGTGAAGAGAGCACAGAGGTGGCATCTGCCCTTTTGGTCACCCCTAACTCCACATTTTTCTGGATGGTTCTCCCAAAATAGTGGTTAAAAAGTGATGATTATGCTGTGCAAAGAGTATAGACAAGGGTTTCAATTTGTCAGAGTATTCTCTGCATTTTCTAGTTCCGCAGTTCCGTGGAGGTTTCCCTAAATGAGCTGTGGCTGAGGGAAGTACAAAAATTAACTGCCTCTCTTCAGGAAATAAGGTGTAAAATTAAAGCGATCAGAAAGAGGAAACCACGCTTATAACAACCAAAGGCTCAACTTCTGTCAGCTCAGCGCAGAGCTCTCCCCACCATTGTCTGCCCTTGGAATTAGATTCCAGTTGCCGTTTTCTGAAGTACCTCATTGACTACAGCTTAAATTTTCCTTATGTAGGATTTGAAAGCCTGGCTATACTTTCTGTTCGCCCCAGCCATATCATTTTCAATGACTCCTTTATTCTGGAATTAATGACAGAGCATACTTTGTGGTCCTGTTGTACAGATCCTAGGAACAAATGACTTCAGACTGCTCTAGTCATCGAGGAGAGATAGGACCTCCACAGCATAATTCATCTCTCCTATATTAAACAGCTGTTTTAGGATGGAATAAATCACCCTCTGGAAGTGTCTCTCTCCCCATTGACTATTAAGGGACCCTAATGAGTGGCAGAGAATAACCACCTAACTTCAGAGGTGTAAGATGAAGGCCAATGGATCTCATCATAAATAGGAAAGTGAACATTTCACCGGGGCTGCATTCCCTAACTGGAATGGGACTCCAGACAAATATTAGCATTCACAAACTTTGTGTCTTCAAAGAAAAGCTGAGTTTCTTTAAGGACTGAAGAAAAATGTTATTGAAATGCTACTCTGTTAATACCTTAGAAGTAGAAAGAAAGAAATATGCTAGGGAGAACATTAAATACAAGCTGGTAGTTGCAAGCAGGAGGAACCCCAAGTTATACCTCTTGATTCTTGGGAGGTTCCTTTAATTTGCATGGTAGGATTATATTAGAAATAAGTAAGATAATATTTTGGAACTCTTTATGAAATCAACGGTAGAATAAAAGTCAAAGTAATCAAACCTTTCATTTCAGAGCATAAATTATTAGGCATATAAAGCCATCTGGCATCCTCCACCCAGTCAGAACCCTGGATAAGATTGCATTCCTTTCCTAGAAGTGGCTGGATCATATATGCAACTTGGTACACTGTGAGAGATGTGGGGAGAGAACCTAAAATTGGGCTTCTGGTCAGTAGCATAACTGCTGCTTCTTTTGCTGAAGTACAAGTCCAAAGTGTGGTAAGAAGTCTTATGAAATTCCTTCCAAACATTGACTTGTTAGCTACAGAAGAATGATGTCTCCCAGAAAACTTACTTGTTCCGTCTGCCCATCTGATCAGAAAAACCAACTCATTTCACAAGTAATTTGCAAAAAGAAACACTGAAAACTTATGAAGAAGTTTTCAAGAAAATTAAAATGAGGACAAATAAATTCAGAAAAAGAATTTTCTACCTCTGTATGCAAGGTGCTTTTATATTTAAAATCTTGAACCTCTCACAGTGAAAAACAAATAACAGAATAACATGTTTGTAATGTGTTGTTGTACAGGTTTGACTTCAAGCATAATTATTGGATTTTTAATTTTTCTGCTTTTATACTAAACATTATTGCAAGGCTGTCAGTACAGCTCATTTTCCTTATCCAGTTGGAGGACTGGCAAAATTGGGGGAAATGGTGATTCAGGGACCAGTGGGTGACACTGCAAGGGAGCTCATTTTTAGTGTTCAGTGCTGCTTAGACATACAACTTTTACCTGTTCTGGGACAGGAAAGGTTGCAGATGTATGCAGGAACAAGAGATGACTTAGAGACAACAAATGTTGCAGAATAATTCATGTTAGGAAAACACAGGAGAAGAAAAATACCCGAAAAGCTCACTAATTTAAAGTCACACTTGGTTTTTTAAAAGAAAATTTTTAATGAGTAATGTTTTACAGTGATGTCACTGTTTATAACATGAGATAAAAAGCTTTTCAGTGCTGAATTTTCCATCCCTCATTCCTGAATACTGCCTTCCTCCCTGAATATCTGGAGTCCCTGTTGTCTTGAAAGATCACTTTACATTTATCAGTATTTACATGCTGTCTTCATCAACTAAAGCTCAGCCATAAATGAAGCCATCAGCTCATCACACAGGCAGACATGTGCTTTAGACTCATTTTTGTGCAAAGGGTCAGTGCTGTTACTTTTAGATTATTATTGTTTTCAAGCAATGCATAAGGCAAACTGCCCTGCAAATGGGTGCCTGTATTTAGCAGCTACCTTATTTGTTTAATTTGTAATTTTTTAAAATTTGTAAATTAGATGTTCAGAGTGCCCAGACTGAGCTAAGCACTTGAAATATCATGAAGGAAGTGCAGAAGCTAGATGCATAAATGAAGCCTATTGGATTGTCCATAACATAATTGGCACTGCTACTACTGCTGGTCTTCCTAGGTATGTCCAATTGCTTGAAACTGCACATCTTTGCCAGTACTGGGTTTTTTTCATGGAACCGTATTTCCTCACCTCCACCTCCAATCAACAGGGACTATTGTCATAAAATAAGAAGAAATACTTCTGTGGTTTTTGGCTGGAGTCACTGTTGCCCCACTGAGCATCCCAGGAGGCATCAGGGCCATGGCTGTGCCCAGGGCAGCTCTCTGCTGCAGAGCTTCTCTCTGCAAACTGACCCCAAGGAGGCTGTTCTTCTACCAAAGTGCTAGGAGTTGAAGCAACAGGTGTAGTGTCAAAGATGACAAGCCTTTCCCACCTTCATCTCTGAGAAAAGCAGCAGTATAATGAAGATAAATAGGAACTTTACAGACAGGTAATCACATGATAACAGATCCCTGTTATTTAATACCACCAGAGCTATTTCAAACAGTGTTAGGACTTGTCTGTGCCCACCAGGATCAAGTTCTGCTAATCAGTGATCTGTAAATGTGCATGGTTCATTAGGGCCCTGAGAACAGCTGTCCGTGTCCGCTCAGGATCAGATTACAGGAGATCATTAACTTGGATTCTATATCCACTTCAAGGCTTTTGTTACAACTAACTCATAATTCTTTTTCTTCTTTTTTTTTTCAATTGTCCTGGAAACCAGGAGAGCTAAAGACTACGGTTTCTGTTTTACCTGCTTCTGCTCAGTATCATTTTAACATACATTCAAAAAAAAGCTGTAAAAGTAATGTTCATTGTAACTAGTGCAATAAAATACAGAATAGTTTCATGCCTCTTACACATGTCTGTGCTCAAGCTTTATAGTTGAATTGTTTTAGAGGAACTACTTAAATCTACTCTAATCTCCTACTGCCTGTAAAATATGTAAAAATGCATATATAAAAAAACCACATTGTACATTTCAGAGTAAGCTTTTCAGTTTACTTTGGTAGCTTTTATCTGATAAAATAATGCATTGGTTTGGCTATTACCGCATGACTTAAGTATAGTTCCGGAAACATAAGGCTGAACAGCTCTTTCCCATGAACTGCACTCTAATTATGGTATGGGCTGCTTGATTTTAAATGCTTCCTACTACAATAAGAAATTTATAGGGCATATGTAGAAAAAAAGGTGGTGTTCTTTTATTTTTTTGAGGCAATTTGCTTCTTTCTACTTTTTCTTCTTTCTTCATTCTAAAACCGATTCAGTAAATCAAAGAAAAAGATGGATTCACAATTGGTATCATTGGTAGCAGAAATTAGAAACAATCAATACATTACTAGCTGAATTTTATTCAATTATCATGACTATTATTCTCCCAGGGCAATTAAAAAATCCCAAACTGGATTCATGAATCATTTAGGCAAATAACAATACCCAAATTCAGTAGTCATTATGAATAATTACACTAGCAAAAAGGCAGAAAAGAATGCTCTAACAGAGCCATTGCTTTCTATAGCAAATGTGAGTTTATTATATCCTGTTTTACTCATGTCAGCCACTAGGCAATTACTGATTAATAGATTTGTTATTAGACAGTAGGTCTGATTGTTCACTGCTGTTCTTGTAAGCAGATTTATTACATTCAATATGAGTAGGACCAAAATCTACTTACTTCTGTATATGGAACAGGATTAGTTTCCTAAAACAGATGGAATTCCTAGAACAGCTTACTAAATAATAAGATTAATTAATTAAGATTAATTATTAAAATATTACTGCAAATTGAAAATATCTGGATATAGTATGATATCCAGTATATATGAATATATCTGGATATATGATATTAAGCTAGGGCTCTAGGGTAAAATGTGTTTTTGAAAGAAACTTCGTGGATATTGTGGCCAAAAATCCATCTCTTGTAACAGGCCCTACTAAAAATCCAGATTTGGTGTATGCCAGATATTTGGGTAGCATTCTAAACGGAGTGGCTCCGAAGTGAGGCTGTCAAGCCATATCTAGACACCAAAAAAAATGGATCAGTTCCCTCCAGGGGGAGTTTGTAAAACATCTGCAAGAGGGGTGGGACTGGTCCCCTCATCAGCGGATAAACACTCTAAGTCCCTCAACATACTCTAATGGAGTGATGCTTTACAATTTAAAAAATCCCAAATTTGTAAAACCATTTACATAGAAGCAAAAGCTGCCTGAAACAAAGCAATACATCCATGGAGCTTTGAGGTCTCATTTATGGAGCCCAGTTGTGTTTCACGGTCTCTTGTTCTTCCCAAAAATGCTTTTCCATAGGGATGACTTCAGATTGTGATAGTTAGACATTGAAGCCTGAAAATTTTGGCCATACCATTTAGCTTTCTGTAGCCTAGGTCCAAAAATGTTAATGCTCCTGCTTTGGCATGGATGCTTAATAATATAAGTGAGCAGAATTAAACACAGTTGTGTATGCTGTGCCCTTAAACCTCTGGCTGTGAAAACGTGTTCATTTTTGCTCGGTATAAATGATGTGCTATATACATTTTCTTAGCGAAAGGCAAAATAATACTCAGATTTTAAACAATTTCAGATGATTTTTGCTTAGAAGAAAAATGCATTTGTCTTTAAAAATGGAAGGTGCTGAGGACTGCCTTTGACAGAAACTACTTCATGGGAACTCTCAGATGCTGACACACTGATCCGAAGTGCTTGGCTGCAGGTACTACAAGCCCCATTTAAATGTTCCCCTCTAAGCATTCATGCTTGCAAGCAGCTGAAATGCCCCTCAGGAGCTGCCAGCACAATCTCTTTCTGACAGGATGCCAGACCATCCCCAAAACAAGCAAGAGCCCATGCACAGGTGGTCCTGGGCTGGCAGGCTGCAGGGTCCAGGGATAACAGGATGGGGAACCCCCCTCATCCTGGGACACTGGCCATTGGAAAAAAAGGCCAGGTTGGGATCTTTCTGGTCAGTTGCTGGATCTTGCAGATTGGTCAGCTCCCTGATGATATCCTAGCAGGAAATCTTCTTTGGCAAATTTTTCTTTCTGGTGTTCACAGTTTGCTGGCCCATGATGGCAATTTAGATTGAGCAAAAAAATTAAGCTGAAACCAATTCATCCCTGGAATTTTATACTAAAGCAAAACAAACAAACAAACAAAAAAATTGGTAGGCAAATTATTTTAGTTACAATGGCCTGCAGGTAGTGCAGAGCTAGAAGGCTTATGGTTTAGGTTGGGATGGCTTTCTCCCAGCTGGAAATGTTGCCACAACAATGGGAAACAGATTGTGGGTCATGTAATGTAAAACCAACTTCCATTCTTGTCGTAATAGCTCAACAGAGAGCACAGACGGCACAAAGGGCCAGAAGAGCAGCCTGGGCAGTGGTTTGGGAACTTCTGAGCTGTGTGAAAGCACTTGCAAGCTGTGTGAGTGAGGCAACCAACAGACGTTTCTAAGCATTTATCAGCATGACTGGAGAAAACCCATCTCCTCTGTCTTTCTGGAGGTTATCTCCCTACAGTTAGAAGCCGTAAAGGTTGTACGTTACATTTACATGCCAGCCATTAGGGTGAAAGGTCCCCTACTATTAAAGCCATAGCACTGAAATTGCTATGTCTGTGAAATTGCTAAGCTGTGTCTCGGCTGTAAAATTGGGTAAGCAATAAAAAATAAGATCCATGACCATTTTATTTATTCATGAATCATTGCTTAGCACTAATAATGCTTATTAATGAAAAAGTATAATATCAAGCCATCTGGTACGAAAAGCTATGTTTCAAAGGATTAATAAGCTACAAATTATTCCTCTGAAACAAAATACAACAGATGAGGTACTGATGGTTTTTCACAAAAGATTCATCATTTAGCTCTGTTCAATGGCTGCTATTGAAATTCTGGCAGGACCTCAGTTTTCTTTTGCAACGCTGGGGAAGAATTAATGTTGGAATCTGCTGGCAGAACACTTGATGTATTTTTCAAAAGCATTCACTTTAATATAGGAATCTTTCTATCTGACATAGCTTAGTGAGTGAATGGTAATTAAAGGTAATCATTCAACTCATTTAGTGTAATTTTTTAAAAATTCTTTTTCCAACTGAATAATAGGCCTGCTGTAAAAGGAAATGTTTCTACACCAGCTTGCTTTTGATAAAGCAATAAGAGACATAACAAAATGCTATGATGAAAACAAAGTCACAGCTCAGAGCCTTTTCTTACAGATTTTCTTGCAGCTGTGGCCCAAATTATAGGACTTTTCCACACACTTAACTCTGGCTCTAATTTACAGCAAGTAGTTTTACCATGGACATCTGGAAATATGTGATTTTTCTTTCATCATATTGATTTATATGACTGTAATTATGATTATCATGGTGTCTGGGAAAAATGCTAGTCTTCCTGTTACCTGCTTGGACTTGTTATGTTGTGCAAACTCCTGTAGGGCTTTTCCCAAAAAAAGCACATCTGCATCCTGGCTTCTTTATCCGGTTGTCCTGTCTGGTCTGTCCTGAGCATGCAGGAGCTGAGGCACAGAAGGACAGGGAAATGTGCCAGGCTGCCTGTGGTGATGGCAGCATGGGTCACCATGGGCAGCCTGGTTGGATGAAAGCTTTAGATGTTTCTTTATAAAAATGTAAACCCTTCCATCCCTGTGAAATCGGGGCCAAAGAAGAGAGCGGCTCCTTCAAGTTGTTCCTCTATTCATAGCATTGAGCAGATCCAAACATCCCCAAGCTCTCCAACACTTGAATTCTAGATCCAGATCTAGACACACCTTTTGCATTTTGGGCTTATTACTGAGTAAGCAGAAGCAGTGGTACCCCACTGATCTAACATTCACAGCTACAGTCAAAGAGACGTTAAAACACAGCAGAGACAGCTCCCCAGTGCAGTTAAATTCCCAAAGAAGGGACTCAAGCTGCTACTTTGGAAGTAGCTAAGGAAGACTTTCAGATGTCCCAATCTTTTGCACCAGCTTGCCAGTCATTTCTTTTCATCATTAAACTCAGCAAGGATCATTAACACAGTAACTGGCTCACCCTCACCTGTGTAAAGAAATGTCCTATAAAATCACATTGAATTCTCTGAAGATTCAGGACCGGAACAATCTCTTCTACTGTGAACCTGTAATCTTTATTGTCTTTAAATCAAGAAAGACCATTATGAGAAAAGATTGCTCTAGGATTATTTGGGGAAACTGGTGCAGAAATTGGGGTATGCATAGAGCCTTCACTTCTTACCGGAAGCAAACCACTCTGCTGTGCAAGCAAGGGTTTATTTGGTTTAATTGATGTATTTGCATGGTCGGCATGAAAGGGCATGATGTGGGTTAATTTTTAGTCTGTCTTCCTGTGAAAATGAGATTTATATGGCTTTGCTGTTTCCATCAGCATACATTTTGACTGTTTTTCTTCTGGGCTTTGGCACAGATCTGTAAAGTTTCTATGAGCTGAATGACAATCCCTAGCTACTGGATGAGAAAGATATTATTGCCCACAGTGAGGGAAAAGAATCTGTGAGTGTCTCCCCTTTGTGAAACGCCACAGAATCTTGATGTGGGACACTGTGTGACCCTTGGGAAGGCAGGGTTGCTGCTATATCCACTGCTCACAGAGCAGCCTGCTTCTTTAAACAATATTTAAAGCTATGTTAATAAGTTCTATTTGCAAGTCATTCGAGTCTTAAACCTCAGGAACCGGGAGCTGCTGGAGACTCGTTCAGAGCCACTTGTCTGGGCAATGTCCTCCCATGGGTAGGACTTTATCACCAGGGAGATGAACAGAAGATGCCACCTGTGGCTTCTGTGCTCTGACAGTCTTCTGAATCAGTTGCTCCATGTCAATTTTTGATCTATAGCCCAGGCTTCTACAGAAGCACAGCCATGGGATAATTGTTATTTGTGCTACCACTTCGGTTTCTGCAGACCCATGCCTTGTCAAAACAATTTTTCAAGATGTTACGTATTTCAACCAAGTTCACGATGGGGTAAATTCTCAAAGAGCATTCATTTCCTACAAAGTAATTTACTTGAGAAATCATCTATGTAAAAAAAAAGAAGCCAGAGTCCTGACAAAATTCCTCGAGCAAGGAGTTCCCACCTTCCTAGAGACCAAAGGCATGAATACTGTGGGACCTGCAAATGCTGTTCCACACTCTTTCCCTGTTCTTTACACTTGTGAAATACATAAACTAAGTGGAAACTGGCTGTTTAAAGTGGCTAGGGGCATCCATTAGCTTGCCAAGTATATTTACAGCACATCTAAAAATGGTTGCTAGGATAACTACAAAGTTTATTGGCAGAATATGAGGAGAGAATTTTATAAAATGTTTGCTTCTGGACAATAAAAAGGAGGAAAGGATGATGATTGTACGTCTGAATGTCTGTAACCCAAAAGTTTGCTCAGTCCCAAATCCCAACCCATTTGTAATGTTATATAAATGTCATGCATTCCATGTCTGAGTAGAAGTCAAGCTAAGGACACATGACATCTGCTCCAGATGAAAGTGATTCATGCTCATTATGTAATTCCACATATATAAAAACTTCCTCAACTTTTTTGCAGTTACTAAGAAATTATTTGGGGCATAAGGAGAGGAATGTCAGTGTAAGAGTATTGGCTTGTAAAGAGAGTTTGGAATTCAAATTCCCCTTGAGAAGGTAAGGGTTAATAACTCACTTACTACTCTCTTGTAAAGAATTATCCATTTGTCACACACACAGATACGTGAGAGATTTTCTTATGCTGAACTGTGTATTCAAAAATGTGACTTGGTGTATTTTTCTTGTGCAACAAATTCTACGGGGTTTAAGCAGAAGCAATGCCACAGCACTGCTCAGTCACAGTGCTCTTCATCAGCTTAGTACTTCTCAACCACATGGAAATCCAGTCAACTGGTACAGTGCTCTGCAACAGATTATGGCTTCCCACCACATTAAGGACACACTCCCCCCCCAACACACAACCTTGCTGGTATCAGCGCCTGCCTATTTTACACCTTTTACACCTTTTATGTTACTGGAGTAGTTAAATCTATTCAGTCTTTTCTTTGGCACCAGCATCAGTTAATCTGGAGACATAAATTCATAAGGGCTCAATGCTCATCTAATAAAAAGTTAGTCTCTGCCCCAGTAGCATTTACTGCATCATCACTTTTCCTACAAGACATGAATTTTTCAACAGCTTGTGAAAAGTTGTGAACAGAGCCTTAATTAAAACCACATTCAGCAGAAAGGTATCTTACATTATGAGTGAAGGAAAGATCTGGGTAATATTAAGCAGCTGTTAAAATACACAATTAAGTCAAGCTAATTGTTATTACTGGCAGCCTCAATGACAGATGAGCAGTGAAACGCTTGACTGAACAGGCCTTTGGTCAAACAACTGATGTTGCATAGCTATTCTGCATATGCAGTAGGCTCCTGACCCCCACTGAATACAGAGATGTAATAGTGACAGACAGACAAACAATGGAATTTGTATGAGTATCAAAAGCATTGTCCTTCCTCCTGTTCTTACTGAAACATACTGGCTGGCTGAATTCAGACTTGAGAAGCCCTAATGAAAGTTCATAGGTTTGAGGGATGGGAACCACAAAGGCAGCCTGATCTCCCAACACAGATTCACAACCTCTTCCAGTAATTCCCATTCAATAACTCATGGCTGAACTGGAACACTGCCCATTAAACAGACGTTGTCTCGATTTTACAGATACCAGGGATGGATTTTCTGCATATTTTCCCAGAAGTTCTAAAGATTCTAAAAGTTTCAAAATACAGGTGACAAAGCCAACATAAGAATTCCTTGCCTTCCCTTCCCAGCCTCTGGCTACTTCTGCTCACTGTGATGTTGCTCCCTCACTTGTGACAGTGTAACTCTTTGTAGACCCAGGCTATAAAACAGATTGCTTTAATGATTAAAACAGCTCATGGGAAACTCTCAATTTGACTTAATTACAGAAGAAACATTTTGTTAACTGCCTTCTTATAGGCTGAGGCATTGCTGCAAACTTGATTTAGTCTTGTTCCACATGATTTGCAGTTATTTACATCCAAGGCATGTATAAAATGACACTTTTCTGCTGTGGAAAGGCTTTACAACCTCAACTGCTGTATTGCTCTCACTCACTCACTAAGAGAGGGAGGAAGTTTCGTTGTAACTGCCAATTAACAAATTACTGGAAGGGTGAAAATCTAACATAATCATTTAAGCAGCAGGACAAGAGCATGAGAGATCTCTGATTTAGAGAATGAATTTTATGCCAAATCACAAGCAAAGTATTTCACTCAATATCTCACTTTTCTTTTTAGTTTAGAATTGGGGGTTCTGTTGCCTTCCCTTGGCAAGTCTTCTCTGTTGGCAGCCTAGGAGCCTTTTTGAGGGTTGTAGGAACCTAAGGAAGAGTCAGTTCTTTACAGAGTCAGCCGTAGGATTATTTTTCAGCATTTGAGCCTACCTGGGAGGCCGGGATTTGACAACCAGCTCCAAAAAAAACAGGCCTCTTTTTTTCCTTGGAGCTCTGTGTAACTTCTACACTTGGAGGACTTTCATGTCAGCTGATATGGCAATCATGCCTGGCAGTAAAATGTCCAAAGGAAGCATCTTCTGCTTCAATCTCTGCTCCTTGGCCGGCACGATGATGAGGTACCTGCACTGCCTCCATAGAGCCCCACTGTTCATCAGGAACACCGTCATGCTTGTGGGAAACAGGCTGTCTTCAGCAACCACACCAAGACACAGGAATTTAATCTTGAAGAAACTTAGCCTCTTGTCAGATTCTGTCTCTTTCACGCCTCCAATCAATGAGTACTTCTTTGTCCCCATGTCCCTGGAGGCATTTACTGCGTGCACACCCCACGGCTGAAGAGATAGAAAGCGAATTTTCATGTGTTGGGGCTGGTTTTGCTCTGAAAGGTGCTCATATACATGGTGATGTGCATGTTGGAGGAACTGAATAGGACAGAAGATGCTGCCAGCTCTGTTTGAAATCACTTTCATCCCAGTGAGGTGGTTCTGATTGTGCCTTTATCCTGTGCAAAGACATTATCATTCATTTAATACAGCTTAAAGTGCAAAGATAAGAGTACGGTCTCCGTGTGGGAGACTCATCTAAAGCTGCAGTTCATTTCTGAACTGGTCAGCAAACAAGAGCAGTTACAGGAGGGAATACAAGTGAACAATGTAGACCAAACCTGATGAGATTTACGGATGAATCATTCTCTTTTCTAATCTCTTCCTTTAAAGAAAAAAAGAAAGGAATAAGACTGGAAATAAAGCACTAGTTTTTTAACAGTGTCTGCAATTAAGTATTGAAACTGCTTGCTATGGATTGTCCTTCATTTGAAGGCTTTCAAACAAGGCAGAATGTCTTTCTAAAAAAGATTCAAATAGAATTAGCCTTGATGGCAGGATTCCTAGTTGTCTAAGGGCTCGGATGAGATTTCTGTTATAACTCTCCTGGCTTTAAACTCCCAGTTAGTTTCACTTTAGTTGCTCCCCCTCTGCATGGTAGGAAAAGGGTATATTGTTTTAATTAGACAGCGAAGCAATGATTTAGTTCTTAGAGATTATATATACATATATATATAGTTTTAGTTCTTGTTTTAGGTTTAGATTTAAATTTAGTCGTAAACTCATACAAAAAAGCTCCTGTATCTCCATCATGCCTTTGTCTGTCCTTTACTTATGGTGACTAAATTTTTAAGTTTCCAGGTCCTGTGACTAAAGCCAGCACCAAGAATAGAAGGAAGGTCTTTGTTCTAAATCTACTAGGATTAAATATCAGACACAAATAAGCACAAAAATAAAGCATCATATAAAGATGCACAGCAAGGTCAAAGTTTTGGTACATCCATGTGGCTCGGATAATGGGACTTTGCTGCCTATCATTATCTCCCCAACATGATCTCAAAAGTGTTGCTTTTTAAAGAATCACTTAGTGCTTAAACTTAGGCACGTGGTGTCATTTTGGCCACCTAAGATTACCTAGCAGCTGCATTGGCTAGTGTGCATAACACAGGGCTGCAGCAGAGGCTTGTTCTCTTGCAGAATGACAGCAGGAAGACTGGCAGGAGAGGCAGGAGGCTCTTAAGTCTTACCAATACCTTTGCTTCACCATGGGGTTACTCAGACAGCAATTCACTTCCCTGCTGTCTAATAGATGAAGCATATTTGCTTTATTTATTTATTTTTTTTAATTCAAAAGCATATTAATTTAAGAAAGAAAATAAGTGTGAGATTAAGACTTCAGATGGCCTGCACTGGACTGTCTTCATTAATTTAAGATAGGGTTATATTATGTTATTGAGAACTTATCCCATAACACTTAATTACTTGAATAACATCCGTGATAGGCAACTGATTCCAAGAGAACTGTAGTGAAGCCAGGGCTGTCAGTGAACCTTCACCGTGGTAACCTAAGCTACTGTTCTGGTCTCTTTTCAGTGTTACTTATGGCTGCCTAATTTGACTACCAGAGAGAAAGTACGTAAACCCAGCCTTTAAAAGATCTATTCCAGACAGCAGATTATCTTGGAGGTAACAGTGCTTGTGTTCAACATTTTGTCAAAATACCAAGCTGGTCCTGTGGGAGGCTTGAAAATATTTTCCTCCCCTTTGAGGTCTTGGTTCTGCTCAATGTGACCTATTCAGCAAACACTTTGAGATGAGGCTGTATAGTTTGAGCTTACATTTTCAGTCTTACTGCAATTATAATAATTAGAAGGATCTGACCCTGGTCTCTGTTTTCTTTCAGAATATTAATCCTGTTCATTGTCACTTGTAGGCATTGACCAGCATTCAAAATGGGTTCATTAATTGCAATTTTATTAATAGTCACTCCAAAGAAAAGGCATAAGTCTAAGACAATTGCCTGCATCTACTTTCCAAAATCCAAATTCAGATCCCTTTTCAAAAGGTCCCTATTTTGACACATTAGACTGAAATACACAATGTGTGTGTCCTAGCCTTCAGGCTTATCTGGAATCTACTGAATAATGTTAGGCTTTCAGCCTCCATATTTAAGAAAAATTTAATGTCCCTAAAAGGTCATGACCTAACAGCAGAACTCAGTCAATAAATCAGGACAGCTGTCACTATCATTTGGTCAGAAATGAATACTAAAATTCCAAAAACTGAGACCTAGAACTTGGAAATGAGATAGAAGAAAAATGGAATAACAGTAGAAAACAGTTTAAAAAGTGGTATGTGGAGTATTTCTTAGTGAATAAATTGTTAATGGAAATTTCCTCTTTCATAAACTGTTTTAAAATTATGGTATTTCCTTATTGTTTTTCCATAGACTTGGTTGGGGTTGGGTTTGTGGAGGTGGGAGTGGGGGTGTTACGTTTTTTAATGTTTACTGACAATTTACAACTCATAGGAAAGCCTATAATATGCAGTAAGGTCATATTGACACTGTTTTATCCTTGATTAGGAAAACATATTCATGTACACTTGAAAATTTCCTTGCTTCAAGCAATATTATCCAAGAAAACATCATGAATGCTTTGGTCTTCTTGCACTGAGGGCAAAACTCATAAGTCGATGCTTACAAAATGTATTGTGGTGTTCTTGACATAATTTCCAAGGCTGAGATATTTCAAATATCCTTTGCTGAACTGCACCTCTCTTGAGTTCTTTCATTTTTTAAAAATGAAACTCTTGCTACCTCAGAGCACTTCTTTCCAGAAACACCAGCTATTTGCTGTTCCATCCTCAAGTTATTAATCTCTTTTAAAGGAAATGTTTAAATAAATGCTTATGTTTCCATTTTGGTTTTTTGGGCTGTGTCCAGAAGATGTACTAATGCTGGCTACACAGAACACTCTGTCTGCAGCACCAAAGATCGTCTGACCTTCTCCATCCAAACAGAAACCAGTTGTGTTCAGCACCCCACGTCTCCTCTGGGTACCGAAACACTGAGAAAACTTATACCCAAAGAAAAGGAGAAAAAACATTATTTACCACTGGATAAGCAATACGAAGAAATCTGATCATAAACATATAACCACCCAGGAGACCTCAGTACAAGAAATAAAGATAATTTACCCTAAAACACGTGAACGGGATTCATTAAATTTAGGTATCTACCAGGTATGTGACTCATGTAAATTTTCATCAGAATTCCTTGATAAGCAATGGAGAAAGAGTCTTTCACAGTACATATCATCCTATTTCAATATAAATGTTTACAGTAGGTGGGATGAATAACACTCTAAAGATGGATATCTTCATACAGGCTCCATCCAGAGAGACTAGATAATTTATTTAGACTAGGTACCTAAATTGCAGACAACTAAAAGTACAGGAGTTGGATCTTGCCCTGAGTGCCTGACTGAACAAGGTATATTTCTCAAGTTACTTAGCAAATGAATGCCACAGTGCTTGAGAGGGCTTCTGATTACTCACAGTCCTTTGTGGGCTTCATAACCTGCTACGCTTTGTCAGGAATTGCTGCAGAACTTGCAAAGACTCTTTGCAGAAACTGACATAACGGAGCATCCCGCTTTTGTTAGAGAGAGCAAAGCACCTGAGTGCTGAGTCTGGAGCTTACCTGGAGCTCCCAGATGGACCTGAACTAACCAAGCATTGCTAAGATGTGCTCTTAATTCTGCACCTTTGAGGGAAGAGGACTTGTCATCAGTAACAGAAATGGACTTTCAATGCTGTGGTGCTGAGCAAGCAAGCACTCAGAGCCCTAGTGAGGTGTCTCAGAGCTGCTCTTTCCAAATTTCTGAGGCCCTGTTAATGGAAAAACAGGGCTGCCTCAGCACAGCACCATTTTCTTTTGGGTGAGGTCCACTGAGGGGGATTGTGACTCAACCTACTCCTAAAATAAGCTTGGCTATGCCCCTGAGTGACACTGCTGGGTCAGCAGGACCACCTCAGTCTCTCTGCTTTCAGGTCATGGGTAATCCACACCGCAGATAAAATCCACAGTGCATGTAAATGACCCACCAAGGACTAGTTGCAGCTTCTGCTGTCCAAATCTTCACTGACAGCCCTAAGTGCCCAAATGCTGAGGACTGAAACCCTTGTGCTACATGAAACAAACCCATATCCCACTCTGCACTCCTTCTTCTCCCTCCTCTCTGAAAGTATTTAGAAAGAATCTGAAGGCTGTGATCCTTTTCTATGTGATTCTGTGATTCTATTGAAGGGATTGCTCTCGCTATCCTGCCTACCACAGAAGTTTTTCTTATTTAAACGTGCAGACCCACCAAGGGTCTCATTTAACAGTTCAGACATGTTTATTGATTTGTTTTTGTAGGCCTTAGACCCTCATAGTTCTTGCAACGTGTGAGGATGTGATGGCAGCAATGCCCTAACAGTCCATCTGGCTCCAGAGGGACTGCCTGAGGAGGTCTGCCTCAGCAGCAGAAAGATTTTGTACCAGTGATACTCATTCTCCCATCACCAAGGAAATCATCTATATTTAATTTTGCTGATATTGCCCTAGATTGGTGCCTGACAAAGATGTACCTTTTCATTGAATACATTCATAAGGAACCTTCTGTTGTAGGGCCATTGTTTTTAAATGCCAGACTTGAGCTGGCTGGGCTGAAATTTGCCTTGAGTCTCAGGCTCGAGAAATCCCAAAAATCGTTTTTACCAACTCAAAATAAGAATGAGAGTGGGGAGAAATTATTCTTGCCCATGTGGAAAACTATTCTGTCAAGCCTTTATTTAGGATACTCTCATTCTGCCACACTTTACCAGGAGGACTGGAAACCAGGCCTGTGGGAGAATGCCTTCCCATTCAGGATCACAACATGGCATTAGGTTACTTAATGGGCCCCCAGGAGCAGGACAGGTAAGGAACTAATGAAAGCATTTTCCCAGCAGTTTCCCAATATAGGTCAAGCTTCAGACACATGCATAGGTCCTGTGTGAAAGCAGCAAAATAGAAACATCTCCAAGTATTTTGACAAATTACTTTTTGGTCTTTCCTCACCATTAGTGACACTCTTAATAATTCATATACAGGTAGTGAAGACCTTAGATAATGATTAGGGATGACTCAGTCTTGTTTTTTTCCAAATTTAGTTTTTACTGAGATTAGGAAATCATACACAGAATCAAAGTTAAATGACTTTATCAAGATGAATATTTCAGTAATTCAGTGTGAATACTGAAGCTGCCAGTGCAAGCTTAATCATGTCTCTTTGGTGTGTTTACATTATGATAGCCTTTAATTACAGAATCATGGATTACTTCGTGGTGAGATAACCGTCTCTCTGCAACACTGCTAAAAATTTGCTGGTCTGACATCAGAAACAAAGGTTGGAGTTTTTCTCACAAGCCTCTCCTGTGGAGCAAGACAAAAAGAGGGACTTTCAGAAGGCTGCCCGTGCAGTCTGCTATGGCTGCCATGCCTCAACCAGTCCCCACTCAGCAGCTGAGTAGTCGAGTTCATTACAGCAGAGGTGTGGACCTTGGCTTAGAGAAAGATGGTATTTTGTATGTGAAAGAATATTCTGAGTAAGGCACGGAGTATCTAGGAAGATGGGAAGAGGATTTTCAGCTTGTCAAGATATAAGGAAGTTTGATAACTTTATGGAGAGCTAGAACTTTTCTCCTTCTCCTGAGGAATTTTGGCAGTATAAATGAAGCAATGGGTTTACAATATCTTGGTAGCCTCCTAGCAGCAAGGAAGTCAAAACAAAGCCACAGAAATGCAGATGTACTGGCCGTATCTGCTTTTTATTCCACCATATCATATTCATACAAAGTATTCTTGCATGCGTATTCACCATTCTATTCACAAGGCCTAACATACATGGCCATTTGATGCAGGGTCAGTCTATGCTAACTCAAGCCTTGTGAAGGACACACGTATTTAGTGAAGTCAAAAAACGGGAAACTTTAAGTTCCATCTGAAGGAAAGCTCAGGATAGCATTATGTATTAAAGGACATAATAAACCAATTCTGAGTAAAATTCTGATTAAATTGACCAAGTTTCAGCAGAGTCTATACTTTTATTCAACTGCTGTTTTAAAAAAACAAACTATTTTTGTTCCTTTTCTACCAACATAGGCTTTCAGATTTTCTAGCATGCATGAGTATCTTTGAGTGAACACTTATTCATATAGATGCATGTTTTTTAACATAATGATTATCACATACACAGCTGCCAGAAGAATTAGTGAGGAGATGCAGATAGGAATCCTTAAGTATGTTGATCTTCTACTCAGCTAGTTCATCTAATCTTGATAGTATTTGTAAACACCTTGCCCAGTTTCCAAGGAAGAAAAAAGCTAAAACCAAGACAGCTGATGCCTGTCTCAGTCTATGTAAGTATGTAAAACTAGGAAATAGTCAGAAAAGCAGGGATGCTCCTTTTTCACTTGAATGTCTGGTTACTGGTTATTAGTCAGGTGCCTGGATCAGGAAGAGTTTAAGAATTCATTCAGCTTTGGAATATCACCTAGCAACAGTGTCTGGGAAACCACTGCTCTCAGGGTTTTTTCACAAGGCAAGAGTGTGCAAGGCCTCACATGAGATCAAAATCTAAGGAAATCAACATTCAGCATCCACCTAGAACTGTAACAGGATCCATAAAAATAGGCTTCCTTAGACTACTCAAATCATATAGAGAAATTATATTCCCCAAACATTTGTGCAGATAAAGTCAGTTTCACTTAAAAGTTCACTGGAAGTTAGTGGTGCACACAACAGGAAATCAGACTTGATTTAAAAAATGCTTCAACAGGAAGAAATGCATCCAAGCACCTTACTGATCCATGCTGGCATTAAACTTCTACAGAAACAGAGGGTTACTGTAAAGCAAAATGAAATTATTTGAACTGGAATTTAACCAGGATGTGTTTTAAGATCTGAGTTACGGAGAGATGCCTCTACCTGAATTAAGATGCAAGCAAGATCATATGCCAAAGTCAATAATAAGGATTTTATTTAACAGCAGAATGTGAGGTAGAGAGATAGAAAGAAGTATAAAAGAGAGAAGAGAGGGTGGGAGATTGAGACAGATGAAGCAGAAGATAATCACCAGCTGTGGATCTGTCCTGTTGGTCCTTCTTCACCTTGGTCTTCTTGGTGGGGAGCATTGAGCTCATTCAAAACTTTTCACTATTTATCTACACGATTCTCTTATTCTACTGGTTAAATGATTCCCTCACTTCTAATGCTAGTTAGTTCTTTTGAATCAGTGGGTTATCTGAATCCGAGGGTTTCTTTAAGTTGGTGGGTTGTGCCAGATCTCCCCCTGCCAGAACTACCTTTTACCAAGTCACAGCTGACTTCAGCACAGTTACTGAGTTGACCTTCCTTGTGGATTTTTTGAGTCCATTATCACTGTTCCCCCAGCTCTGCTTACCTTCCCCTAGGCCTGAGGTAATTCTCAGACAATAATATCACCTTTATCCTATCTCAAGTTCCCATCAGGTGGCTTAACTGTACAGTCCAAGTTCCAGGAATTCACGGAGGCATATTGGGATGGGGGGAGTTAGGTGGGAGAGGGGTTGGAAAGCACTGGGTGGTTGCAGATGCCATCTGTCCCATAACTTGGGTGACCTCTTTTTGACCAGCAATAAGATATGAGCAGTTGTCCCTCCACAGTTTACCACAGTGGGAACCCTTGAGTGGATGCATTCCCCACAAAGCGCTAGCCAGACCTCACCAGGCCTGGAGCCAGAACCATCCTGCTGCTCCATTCCATGCTTATCTCATGGCAAAATCCTTCTGTGGTCTTAACAGTATTTGAGACAAGCAATTGGGAAGTCCTTACAACATCCTTACAACAAGTGAACTTCTACTGCAAAAAATATTACTATTTTAAGACCTAATCCTAAACATCCTGCAGAAAGTTTTTGAGATGGAGGTGGCTTTCTTGTTGGCCCCCTTCACTTGTTCAAATAGTAACTGGATTATTTTTTTAAAAGTCTCATTTAAATTTCACTTAAGAAACAGATCAGAGCACTCCCACACTTGGTCATTGTCCTGTAGGCTGCTGGAGGAAGGATGGTCTGTATTTATCACATCAGGTTCTTCATGTGAGCATGATGAGGAAATACAGAGCAAATATTTGGCGCATTTTTCCAGTTCTCAAAACTTTAATCTTGCATCTGTGAAAAAAGTAGGCCACATATTACAAATGTCTCACCATTATCCCATGGGGACAAAATGTGTAACAGTGTGTTTTGACTTGTATGCCTGTAGGAGTTTCTCTCTACTTCCCTTTTTCTCTTTCACATACATAGGCACTATTTATTCTTCGAATAACCTGATGTATTAGCGGGGTGTTAAAACTACTGTGATCCAAAGAAGCAGTAATGAATTTGTCTGTATTGTTTATGTGGCGTATTATCATAATGAATTTTTCAATTAAATGTAGTAATGATAGCACACTGACAAATGAAATGCTTAGGCAAATAAAGAGGCACTTTGAAATGTAGAAATATTTGGAGTCAGCTGAGGGAGAATAAACAATTCTAAAGTATAGGTTTATGAGAGAGTGGCTGGATCTTCTTGCTCAGAAAAGTCCCCTGTCCAAACCCACTTTAATAAACTCCAAACACACTGGGACATAAATTACTTGCTGCCATGGGTTCAAGTGAAATCAAATTCAAGTCACAGTCTCCAACTCAGACAGGAGAAGCGAATGGTCAGTCAGTGGAATGTGATAAAACATATGGAAGTTTAGAGAATCAATCTTCAAAATTGTGGACAGATGTAGCAAAATAAAGAGCCAGTCTTTCCATTTACCTTTTGATTATGACAGCTTGGCACATTTATTCACATACAGGCAGGGAGGCCTCCCTTGGTGCAGAATAAAGACAGTGGTGCCATCTTCCTTTTGTGAACTGGGCAATTAACCATTAGTTGCGTCCACGGGGACACAGTGATGTTAGCAGCAATCCCACAGTGGTGCCCTGAGCCTCTGCCAAATCATCATCTTCTACCAGAATGTCCACATGCCATATATCCTCCTCTCCCCAAAATTAAACTTCATGTGACAAGTAAACTTTATACACAGGAAACCACAGCAATATTTAGGATAAGTAATTCTTCAAATATAGGATTTGTCTTATCCAGCTCGACTTTCCTGTGGTTTAGACAGTTCTACTTGAGCTCATGGCCCTCGGTTTCTAGCGCCATCAACGGTGAGAAATAAACACTTTTATAACATGTGCTCCTTACTAGACAACTACTTTAAACTGAAATTAGTTGTATCTAAAAGTGCCTATTTTCCTGTTTTAATTATAAAAGATCAGGTAACTAACTCAAGTATAGAAAACCAAAGCACTGGCATGTAGTCATGATTTCAGGTGTATTTAAAGCACTTAGTAGAATTTTTAGAGGTACCTGGGGCCCAGGTTATGTGAGGTACCTGGGCTTCTATTTACTTCTTTAGCTGCTTTCAACATGTATGTATATGTGTATATCAGAAGCCTTTGTCTGATCCTGAGAGTTGGGCTCTGACTTCACTGAATATCCAAATCTCCTGAGGTCAGTGAGTGAGGTGGGTACAGAGGGAATGTTGGGTTATGCCTATAATACTTATTGTTTCTCACCTTTTGTCACTCCTGTATAGCTAGGGATCTTGTGGCAAAACCAGATTTTCTAATCATATACTATTTTCCACAATGGTCCTTGGCTTCTGCTTTGCTGGTCCAAAAAACACAAAGCCATGTTTATTTTAACATCTCCAGAATGTAAAACATTTCAAAAATATGAAGATAAAGAGGGGGTATCACCAGCTAAACATCAGAGTAATAAATGTCCAATGACATTAGAAAGCTTTTTGCAGGATGCCAAGGGGAGTTCAATCTCACTGGGCTGGATTGCAAAACAGTAACTCCTTTAAGCTGAAAGAAGGAGAATTAAATAAATCATCCTGGTGGTATTTATTTACTTGCAGCATTTCTCTCAGCTGCATCCCTCTCCTTCAGTACCTTACTTTGTCAGCTTCCTATGTTGATTATCAGGATCTCATGGAGGAGTCAAGTCTGGCAAAGGCAAGAGGCAAACATGGGATAGAGCCACTGGTCTTGTTTATAGCGTGTTTTCACTGACAAAAAAGTGGAGGTTATTTTACCTCTGGAAGGTAAAGCTCATGTTAGTTGTCTACTGTAAAACCATGGAGGAGACAAGATCTAACATCCTGACATCGAATCTCTCCTTTGCCATCAGAAATTTTTCAGGAAAGACTCTGATGGCCACTACAAAAAGTCCTACTTGCTGGAAGGGCCATCTTGGGTCTTTACAACAGTCTTGCTAAGGGGATAAGCGTGTGCTGTCATTCAGCATCCAGCTTTTTTTTCTCTGGGTCTTACTCCAGAGCTTTCCATCTGAGAAAGGCCTCACGGAAGGCCTGTTATTTTCTGAGAGGTAATTTGGAAAAGACAACCGCAAGCAGAGAAGTTACATGCAGTAATTTAATTATTGTGTGTTAGTTGTCTTTTTACCAAAACAAATTAAGCAACAGAAATTCCCATGCTTTTGTTTCAGAGGAAGTAAAGATAATTAGTTCTCTGAGCTCTCCAGGCCCACTTCCCCACTTGTGCGCAGGGCTGTGTGCCATGGATGCTGCTGAAATACAAGTGGTATTTTGATTCATGTAGAGATGATTTTTTTACCGCCTTCAGAGATGAGAGAAGGGTATGGGAGAGAAGAGTATGGGCTCTGGGTGCAGATACAGGGGAGACAAAGGGTAAAGGGGCAACAAAATATGTCCTCCTCCCTCAGAGGTTACAGCACAACTGTTGTCCAGGCAGCTCTGGATGGAGAGGAGAAGGTAGAAAGATATCTATTATTGTTCCCCCTTGTTAGATGAGGATGTGGACAATATCTCCTTTGAGTATTTCCTCTGGAGGTTTGCATGCTGCACACTGTATTTTATCAGATATGACCCTCGAGGCACAGCGCGTATCTTGCAAAAGTTGTGTTCGGCCATGGCTGCTTGAACTTGCGTGCCGATTATTTTTCAGGGACAAAGAGGATTAGAGGTGATAAAATCTTGCATTTCTGTAGGATCATTCTTGAAGGACCAGAAAGACATGAATTAAGCTTCCCTATAGACCTGTGCATAGTGAAATAAAATCCAGTAGAGAGAGATTAAAGGTATTATTTTCAAATTTGCTTCCCAAAGTATCTTTAGTTACAGTAACTTTATGCACTCACATTTTAAAGCATTTGACAGAGACTTTTACCTGTCCATGCAAGGAGGTTACAGCTGCCCCACAAGACATCTCAGCAATACAACTTTTGGGCCATAACCACAAAAAATTCTTCTTCCCTCTTACAAAAGTTATTCCAAGTCAGAGAGAAGTTTATTGGTAACTGAAAATTCACCTTGAAAATATCCTGTTTTGAACTTACTTCTAGGAAGGTTTATTTAAAGTTTCAGAGGAATGTGCCAGTGCTTATTTTAGGAGCTCATTCCTTTCCCTCTTTCTGGCTAAATAGGATTTTTGTCTTGAGCAACAAAGTCCTCAGGCAGGGGCCTACGGGGCTAGTGAATCCCAACCAAAGGTATGTGCTTATCTGGCTGGTGAAATCCTTTTGGCAGGAGCAGTCCCTTGACCTGCTGTGTAAAGTGACCAAGACCACATCTCAGGAGGACAGGCACCCCTGATCCTTTATGTGTTGTAGGTGGGAGAAAGACATAAAACATAACAAATAATGGTTCACATACGACTTGGCCTGAAAGGTCTCACTGATTTTACATTCTTCCAGATCAAGCTGGCAAATGTGAAAACATGATAAACCCACTCTTTATAGTGTTTTTTTTTTCCATGGTTACAGTGATCAAACCCTGCATGAGCTCAGTTAAACAGGTTGCATAATGTTTGGCTCCCCATTTTGAAGTCTGTAGCTGTTATACTAGTTTCTATGTAATTTATTTCTGGTCTTTCACTAGCATTAGGTAAGGAAGAGGCTCAGTTTTCCATGCTAAAAGTAATTGTTTTCCATGGAAGGGTCTACTTTCTGTTTGACTCCTTTCACTCTCATGGAATTACAAACTTGTGGGATTAAAGAATTTTCTAACTCTAATTAATATGTCTGATTACTAAAAGAATTCGTACAGAAACTAGGATTAAAAACAGATAAATGTATTTCCATTAGTACCAATGCAATGGAAAAATAAGGGAAAACAAGATGGAGCTTAGAGGAGCTGCTTCAAAATTCATTTATCATATTTTCAAATTGCTGAAGACTAATACTATCATATGTCCAGACTTTGCAATCTCCTTTCTTTCTGTCTAGAAACAGGGGCTTTTCTCTGTATTTGCTTGGAATTTCTAGCATTATCAGGTACCTTTCAAGCCAGATACTACTAAGCAGGCCATATAGAAATCACTGACTAGTTCATCAGGGATATCTGACACTATGGGAAATATCATCAACTATGTGAACACGGATTTTATATATATACACACATACACGCATATATATAACATGCCTCTTCTTTGCTATCCCAGAAACGCACAATGACACAGCTGCCCTAGTGCACAGAAGCTACCTTATTAATGCCAAGGGAACTCACTGGGCTTTTCATTTCATGGCCTGGCTTTTAATGAGATAAACTTCTGCTACAGGCTTTGCTGCCGATTTGCAGTGATTGCTCAGACAGCCCAGCAATGCTGTCACTTGCACACACATCCACGGCAGTGGCACCAGTGTCACACTGCACATCCAGCCTCATCTGACCCAGGACCTGCTGCACATGCTGGGATCTCCTGAATGTGTGACTCTGCAGCAGCACGGCCAGAGCTGCTGCTGTGCTCAGCTGTGCCCGAGGCCTGCAAGGCATTCACCCATAAAGTCTAGACAAAGGTAGAAAATCCTAAAAATCTGCTCTGACAGGATTTTTGTTTAGATAAAGGATACCAGTCCAGGAGACTTTGGCTTGCTAGTCACATTAGGAAAATTGTGCTTTTACTAGTACAGCTTGTTTCATTTGAAGGGTAAAATGATTTTACTGTATCAGTGCAAAGCAATCCTGCTTGTCCAACAGACTAAGTGTACTTCATTCCCATAATGTACAGGAACTCCTACACCAGTAAAGCATTTCCAGTTTAAGTACAGCCTGTGTTTTCAGTCATTCATCTCCAAGATGGTAGAAAACATCGCTAAAAAGGAGTATGGAGAGAATTCAGTCATCAGTAAATGAGCAGTGCTTTCAGATCATCACAGAGAAAGTCCAATTGCATAAAGGATTATATATCAATATTATATAATCTCTTTCAAGGGTTTATGGCTTTATAAAAGCATGGAATAAAAAGTGGTTCTGGCTTGCAAATAAAAAGTGACTGCTTTGAGTGTTTGAAAATGGTGGTTTACTAATTCGTTAAAAACCAAACATAAATCCATGTAATACCTATGAGACATATATTTCTCAGCTCAAAAATTGTAAAGATCATTTCTAATTGTCATCATGATTTTACAGGTTTTCTTCTGTCATACTAGACCAGCTCTTCATGTATTTAAGTTTCCCATTATTGTGTCTACATACGGCATGTACTAGTTCTTTATGAATATGGAAATTCAGGAATACAACATACATCTCTTTAATTAAAAGAGACAGATCAGAATAAAATACATAATTATTTATTTAAAGCCTAGAAACCAAATCAGTAATTTATTTTCATGAGCACAGGCTGCCATGTGACATTTGTTTTGTAGGATGACTCATATATTTGGACTTTATAGCAAGCTATGAATGTCCTGTCTGGCTTAGAATTTCCTATGTAATGCAAATGATGTTGAAAGTGTTTGCAATCCCCAATAGCTTTCAAAAGTTGCAATTACCTGAAAGATCCCAAGTGAAGAGCAAAGTGAAAGAATGGGAGAGATCACTGACTATGGCTGGCAATTTTCCTGCTGTTGGCAAGGCCAAATACTGTCAAGAAATAACAACATTTTTACAGAGTAACTCAGATTGTTCCTAAGGTCGTCAAATTACAGCCATTGCATATTGAAAGATCCAAAATATGACTCTTTGTTTGCTTCCTGAGATACTTATGGACTTTTGCACTCCCTCTGCCATGCTCCAGAGAAGAATTTGCAGCAGTGCAAGTCCTGCAGTGACCACTGCAGGTTTGCCTGTGGGCCACCAAAGAAGCAAACCCTCAGCCTCACCTTTCTTGTACCCATTTGGAGAGGAAGCAGGAGAGAAGCACACAATACTCCTGTCCCGATCACTGCTACTGTCCCTGGGTACCTGCCTGCCACACATTTCCCACATTTCCCTCTGGGAGCTGGATCGCTGCCTTGCTGGCATGAAGGACATGCATCTGACCATGCAACTAGGCTTGTGCTGAGTGTAGTTGGTGCCAGCAGGACATGGCAATTAACCCTTTTAGGAAACGCAGTATCTGTGGGCTCAAGGGGGTTAAATGAACAACTGCAGGATGGTTTCAGCCTTCGCTAGCCCCAGGCATTGGATTACAGTGTTTTTTAAGGCCCTGCTCTTCTCTGGCAGCAACTTTCAGTTTGAAAAGAGGTCTGTTGTCAGACACTCTAATCCATTCAGTAAGAACAAACTCACCTGGTTAAGCCCAGCTACATAAACAGATTAGGCAGCTGTCATGCACCAACAGTCATTGTATAATATGAGATGACACGATATGATAAACGGCATACATATTGTTTGGAAATTTCTATCTCTTTAGGTTGAGATTGCTTATGGAACACACAAAGGCTGACTTTTATTTGACCATTGTCTCTGTTTCTCCAGGACAAACACTCATTCACTAATTCGTCACACATGTTCCATTCATTCAAGCTTCATGCACACCTTGTTCACTGTGAGTCAGATTCTCTTCTCAGCTGCTTTCTTGCAAACCATTGGAAATCAATAGATGTGGAAGTGATTCACAAGCAATGAAAACAGAGACGTGCTTGTTTTTTTTTTTAACTGGGAAAAGGCTTTTGGGATTATAACCATGAATTTCAGCAGAATTTGGGCTATGATACAATGACTTTTCAAGAGGATTTAAGAAAAATGGATCTACATCCTCTTGCCATATGCTTTCTGCTATGAACATCTGGTTCCAGTGAGATCTCACTGTGGGATATTTTGTAATGCAAAAATGTGTTAAATGACTTTTGCTCAGAGAAAGGCTTGGTCACAGACCCTTTATCCTCAGTGTTACATGTACGTAAGTCTCCAGTCTGTACACTACACGTCTGGGGATAATTAAATATCTGCAACCAACCAGGAAGCATTGATCTTAGCAGGAATAACAGCCAGGCTGCAGACAGACATATTGGAGTTTGTTGTGAGATCTGGGTGAGATGGAGCAACACAGGAGAGAACCCATGGCAGAGAAAACAGCACAATATATCATGTGCTAATGGTATAATATTTTTTTGCTGACTACTTAGCCAGTCATTCTTTCCTCTGAAACCATAGCCTTTGGCAATTAAAGCAAGGCAAAAATACAATTTTTCCTTAAGCAGTCACTGAAATTTAAACCTGTTCATTGACAAAATTTATTCATGACCTCTGGTAATTTCTAACTTAATGGACTGAAACTTGAGGGTTTATATGTCTTCTTTCAAAAATAATATATATTCTGGATGTATACACATAATGAATATACATTATTGTAGCTCCAGTTTTAAGGTCTTGATTTCCCTAACTGGTTAATGATTCTGCCTTTCAGAAATTAGATGTACACTATTTTTGGAATCTTAAAGCCTTCTGAGGAAAATCAAGTTTAATACTCAGAATCTGAGATTCTCACAGTATAGGTGCTATTTTATGAGCTTTTACCTCTCAACATCTGGCAATTAACTTCTTGCATTGTTTGTATATGTCAGTGTCTCAGTTTTGCCAAACACCCTGACCTACTTTTATCCAAGTGATAGAGAAGGTGACTCGTCGCTGTGCCTTAGAGTTCATTGCCGTATAAAATCCTTTTAACCAAAACCTATGAAACGGGCAGGTCAATTAGTATTTAAATCAAATAAGAGCACCCTGTCACCATTTTTCCTGTCCAAAACAGCTGAATGTGTGCAGTACCTGGTGTAATGAATAAGGAAAGTAGATGGCAAGAATGAGGAAACAACAGAATTAGTTTGGTAGAAATTCCCTGGAAAGGCAAACGCTCTCCGTGGGGTAGAGGGCTATAAAATAACCTGAGCAGGAAGGTTTGCAATGGGGAGGGCTGAAACTAGGCAAGTGGCAAAAATGTTTGTCCAAGCTGGGCATTAACACACTCAGGCAGCAGAGTGGCCCAAAAGGGGAATTTTCTGGGATTCAGAGCCAGAGAAGACTGAGATGTGGGGATATAGCAGAGAGATCTGATAAAGCGAAACAGTCAGACAAAGCTTGGACTGCTTACGTTGGGAAGCCCTGGGAAGGTGCTCAGGTTGTCAGGTATGCAGCAGGCACACGCAATGAGGAAAAGTTTCAGGAGCGGATCCTACTCATGTAATTGGGCCTGGATCACAAGTTTGGTTTTCAAAAGAGTCATAGTACTTAACCCCGTAGTCTTTTTATCAGAGATATAAGACTTTTAGATTTTGGAACGAGGCTGACCATGTCTATGCATCTCTCCACATGACTAGAGGTGTTCAGGGTGAAAAGAGCTTGTGATAGCACGTCTTTTGTGAAAGTCAAACAACTCTAAAAAATTTCCTCCATGATGCTCCTTAACTGGATTTCTGTAACTTTCCAAACACACTGCCAAGACCAACACTCCTTCAAAATGTTTGGCACAGTAGGGATGGTGGCCTCTGAGGTGAAGAAGTTGGGTTCTTTTAAATGGAAGTTAACTCTGAAATCCAATAATGCTAGATTAACTTTAGGCACAGATTTTGAAGTCTGACTTCTTCCCAATCAAAACATTAAAAAAATTAGGAAAATCTGTGCAAACTGCAAGACCACCAGCTCACTGTGGTTTTGTAAAATAGGTGGAAGGGACCTACTGAAATAAGCTTGGAGGACTGAGAAGATTTTCTCTCTTCTGTTACGAGCTGGATTAGCTGCAAGCACAACATGGCATTAGGGGAGATACTCAGGTGCCTAAACATAGGCGACCAGTGTAATTTCAGATAATTTCTGATGAGCTGACAGGTATATGGGAAACCCATGACCTTCTACAATGAGCCACGAGACCATAGGGCATCTAAACTGTGCTGGACATATATGTTTCAGTACTCAAATCACCCCCTAGGTGTGTTCCAGTGGAACTATCATGGCAGTTTGCCTTTCATGCTTTTAGAAATCCATCCCTGAATAGCTTCAATGTATCCCCAAAGGTGATTAACAGGCCTGAGGTGAACTGGCACAAGGTTTCAGAAGCATAGCTATGTGAATAAATTCTAGCATGCACATTTTATACCCCGAATCACTGTGGGAGTATGTGCTAAGGCAAACCCTGCTGTTCCCCACCAGGGCTGGGAGCTGAACCAAGCCCTTATCCTTGTGAGGGATATCTGACCCACTGTCACCCCACATTTGTCCTTCACGTGCTTGTTCCAGCTGACCCTTCTCTTCCCAGAGGTTTCAACTGTCTCACGTCTGTTTGCTTGTTTAACCACTCTACCAAATGCATAAAATGCTCCAGCTTTACATATCTACATATAATGAGATGTAACACATTTTGTTTCAAGCCAGGAGTGGTCGAAGCTAATTTCTACAACTGCCTTGGAAAAGATTGAGATCACTGGGGCAGGTGGCTCCAGTTTGCTCCATGGTGCTGTGAGATGTCCTCTCCTCTCCCACCCGCATGGACGGGATGTGTGGCTGAGTCCAGGGTGAGTTCCAGCACCAGCCGGCTGCCAGCTGCCTTCCCTGTGCTGGGAGCCAGCAGCTCTTTAGTGCTTCTGGTGCTAAGGCTCAGTATGGCATGAAAGCAATCTTGTCAGTCAGGGGGAGAGAAGCGTTATTACTCAGATCAAAGTCAGGATTTTTTCCTGTTTTGAGTCACAGCTAGAATTATTAAGCTGAATCTTCTCTGTCATATTAAAGTTTTGAGTGACTTTAACTCAAAATAAAATACTTCAACTAGTGCAATTAATGCCTTTAACGCATTTGAGAATTTGAAATTATTATCCTTGACTGTGGCATAAGAGTGGGAAAAAAAAAAAAAAGGAAGAGAGACTGAGATTCCAACTTTATTCCAAGCATTAAACCATGTATAAATTGTAAGGATTCTGGACAAGGGGATTATAATGTGATCTCAAATTATTAAAAGACTTTAACATACTAAGAGAGTTCGCAGCCTTTGGCGCTGCTAACGTAGAATGTTTCAGTAATGCTTAAACAACTTTTCTGCAGATTCTCCTTTTTTATTTTCTTTGATCATATTTCTGTCTTCATAGCAGTAAAGGGAAAAGTTACAAGCATAACACCAGAATGCCTGGGCAGGCCAGGCACCAAAACAAAGAACCATGGTTTCAAATCAAGTCATTTAATTGTCTTCCAGTTGCCTCTCAGCTATCAAAACGTTCAGCTATTGAAGGCTAAGACGTTGTCCTGATGCTTAAGAATAGGGTAAAGTACTTATCCAGCTTTCCATGGCATTTGCCACTGGGAAAGGTCAAGAACCTCCCCAGCTAAATAAACCAAAATAATGTCAAACCCAAAATGCCCAAAGTAGATTATAAGTAAGAAAACCCATCACACTCATACAGTATGGTATTGTCTGTGCAGACAAGCAAAGAGGAAGCAGAAAGCAGGTGCCTTTATCCTCTGAATTTCCCCTGGAAAGGGTGACTATTACCAGATATAGAGGACAGGACACTGCCTGGGAAGCAGGGATCAACCAGCAATAGAAGACACAGTCCGTCTGAGTTTTAGGGAGGCCAGCATAGCTCTGCTGGCAGGACAGCTGCTGCCCCAGCAAAAGGAAAATGGTTAAAAACCCCAAAGCAAGATGAGCAATACTGAGTAAACTCCTGTATCTGAGGGCAGGGCAAGCAAGTCACATGGAAATTTCCACCCCAGGCAGTCCATGGGGGAACTAGGGCAAAAGGAGCCTGCAGGGCTCAAACACAACCTCTGCTTTGTTCATGTTATCAGAAGAGTGCAGGAACAGATTCTGAAAGACTGGGAAATTCACAGTCAGGCAAGATGTAGAGGAGCAAACACTGATGCAAGGGCAAGAAGACCTCTGCAACCAGAAAGCCCCAGTGAAGCCACCATACCATTCCCTGCAGAAGGACCTAAGCACATGAAGCATGGGAGAATTTTGAAAAACTGAGAGCTGTTTTAGACATCAGAATTGAAGCTCTGGACATATAGATGTCTTTGCTGTCTTTATCTCACCAAACATCTTGCACAATGACCACAATGAACACCTGTAGTAGTTTTCTATCGCTTTTCTGCAAGACATTCAAGCACAGGAGGATACCAGCAACAGAGCCTTGCTTCTGTCCTTCATAAAAGAACTGCTGGGCCATCACAAAACAGTGTAGCTTATCTTTCTATGGCTATCATTCATTAGCGTGGCACCTTGCCTTCCTCTGATTCATGGATACATCTTTAAAAATGAGGCCAATGACAGCATGGACAATAACTGAACACACAGGTGTTTCATTGTATAGTATGCTGAACAAGAAGTACACCTTTGTGGCATACATCTCTGTGGTTCCAAAGCTGAAAGCAAATATGAATAAATTTAACTCTGCTTCACTTCCTAGGGAGGCAGATTTCTTTCTCTTTTGTAGAGAGGTAAAGCTAGGCACAAAGGGGCAAGATTTTCAAAGATATTGAAGTGCCTGAAGATGGAGAAATGCCTTTTGGGATTTGCAAAAGTGCTTATGCAGAGTAGGCACCTGCCTCCCACTGAGATCAGTGTTTTGTATCTGTTCAACAGATGCAAATCTGACAGCTGGCTCTGTTAGAACAATATTTGTTGAGGGTAAACCAACTGCGCAGAACAGAGAACAGAGACAGGACCCGTGCTCTGCTTTCCTCCTGACACAGAACTGGCATGACATTCACATGACACAGAGATCTTGTACTTCTGTCCACAAGGGGCTTCTGTCCACCATCGTTCGTGCTGTGCCACGCTTGGCTGCTCTCTTGCCATAACCTCACCCTCTCCAGGAGCTCCTACAAGTCGCTCAGGGTAACCTTCTGCTATTTTTCCTAAAGCAACTGCCCTTAGCAATCTTGTCAGCCTTTTCCTGCAGCAGACACTCAGCATTCAGTCACAGATTTGCCTTCTGTTTGAAACAGTTACATCATCTTTTAATGTCTGAAGATCTAAATAATTTTTAATGCATCTATTTTAGTTACCCAACCCCTGGTGCCCTCAGAAAAGAATATCCAGAGGCTTCTGGGCTGGGTTTGTGGTGAGTTGCATTCAATTCCATCCCCTGATGATGATTTTTCCATATGAATTTAGCAACCGAACTAGGAAGAACGAATCCACAAAAAGACTGGGATAGCTAACGTAACGGTTTCCATAACAGCAAAATTCCAGTGGTTTAATCTGTGTGTGGACATGCCATGAGCTCCTTCACCTGCTACTGCCATTGCATACTGCAGTTTGACACCTGCGTGACAGCAAAGTCTGTCATTGAGAACTGGAAGGCTTCAAGCTTGCAGATGTGTTCAGGGCACAGAGAGTTTATGTCTGCAAAATCATCCAGAGTAGGGGGACACCAGCCCTTGCTCAAAACAATGTCCAAGCAGCTCCTGCCTGCATCTCTACTGCCACTACCCCCTCTCAGAGATGGATAAGATTCAGGTCCCTTCATCAGAAAGGATCCAAAACCAACATATCCCATCTCCAGCTAAAGGACAATCAGGCAGGCAGTCAGAGTGTACAAGAGGGAACATCACTCTGAAGCTAAACAGACAGTAAGGGGGACACCCAATTTCCTGTCCCTGACCTGCAGCCTATGTACTTTGACCATTGGGCATTTGTACTATTGGCCGTTTAATGCAGTATTCGGCTTTGTGATAGTAAATTGCATGTTATGAGTAATTTGAGGTAAACATGCATCTCTACATATGATCTGGGTCAAATGAGCATTTTCATGTGGAAAGAGTGAAAACATTTAGACAGCCTTGGTGCTGTGCCTTTTTTGTGTGCTCGTGACCAGGAGTTTGTTGGCTTGAGGGCTTGTGTTACCGACACAGCTAAGCCTGCTCCGACCCGTGCAGGCTGGGGCGTCAGTGCTGTAATCCTGAGCAGGATGCCTACTGGTGAAAAGCACACTCTGAGAGCAAGGAGCAAAAACAACAATTGAAAAACAGCCTACAGCAAAATTCATTACCTGTGGCTTCAGTGCTAATGTTCCAGAGGTTATACATGCTGTTCAGTATTTTATCTGCAGTCAAACCAGACATGTGAGCTCCCAAGAAAACATCTCTCTTTACCACAAAAAGACTCATACTTCATATTTAGACAGAAGGAAAGGCAAATAAATTTAGGAAAACATTCTATTCCTCACTTAAGACTTTTGTGGTAATTGAAACAAACCCCCAAGAACATTGAGAAGTGATGCTCCTCAGCACATGCACATGATCTGGCTCAGCGTTGGGTTCAAAGGCGAGCACATCGCTGGTGCACAGCATGGCGTGCATGGGAACGAGCCACTCACTGGCAAGCCTTCCTCCTTTGTTCAGCCACTCCGTAGCTCAAAGGAAGTTTGTAGGACTGAGAATGCAATATTGAAAAATAAGCAAAGAACTTTAATTATATACTCATCACTGTACTTTATAAATGTCAAAGAGACACTGTCAAATTCAAAACACATTTGAAAACACAATTTTGCTATTGATATTCTTTGTTTTAAAAGCCAGAGAAAATTTAAGACATATTTACTTTTCTCTGTCAATAGTCTTTATTCATTGTTAAGCATTTATACACTTAATTCATTGGGAAAAGCAACACAAGTTTGTTCTCCACTCCTCTTCTATTTTGTACCATTTTCTATTTACTGGAAGCAAACAGCAGAAAGCTTTTTAAATTCCTAATCCTTTATGGTTATAATCTTTAAAACTTCTTCATGGAAAAACTTGCTTGTTTACGTTGAGCTTTCTGTCTATTTCTATACACAATAGAGAGGGGGAAATACAGAAAATGTATTTTGAATTTTCATGACCTGATGACCACACTAGTTTCCATTTTCTAGAAGACTCGGATCAGCAGCAGAGAGGACAATTCACAGCAAAGTGGGAGGGGAAAACAAATGTCTAAGTTCAGTGCCTTACCCAAGTAGGTGATAAGTAATTGAGGTAAGGTAGGTAACAAAATCTTTCTAGAGATATTAAAGCCTTGCCTAACAAAAGCGACTGAAACAAAAACACTTCCCAACATAAATTCAAGTGCTAGTACCTGATTTTATCCATGATGCAGCACATGTACTGATTAAATATCAGAAAAGCTGTCGTAAACTCTTCCTTATTCATCTTGCTTAAAGATGATTATAGCAAAAAATCTGTTTGCAATCTAGTTCCAGTCAAAATGACAGAATATTCTTTTGATTTGATGACACTAAGAGACATTAAGTTATATAAATTGGGCAATTTCATCTTCCAAAGAGAGAACCATCACAAGTTTGGCAGTTTGATATATGGACAGTTTAAAATAAGGCCCTGTACTAATCACTCTCGGAACTGGTTTTGCGATGATCTCTCCTAGCTCCCTCCCCTCTGCCACCAACTCAGTGAAACAGTTTCTCAGCAGGGCAGGCTGTTCCTGGCTCCCAGCCACAAGGAACATGTACATCAGGATGTTTCTTAACTCTTTTTATTAAAGATTCCACAAGTTTGCCCCAGGCAGGAGACTGTATAATTTTGCTGACGAATGATACATGCTACTCGGAGGGCAGTACTCCCTGCTATCCTCCCTTGTTGGCTGCAAATCTGTCCCAGCATCATCAGAGTCTTCAGGTGGACTTCATCAGTTGTAGTCATCTTATCAGCTAGGCACAGCCTCTCCTAATGGCTTGATAAATATTCTGGCATCCCCATATCGCTATCCAGAGATTCAAATCATGCCCAGTACTTACTGCTGCTATTACTACAGAGTTACTGCCAATGACTCTTTCACTTATCTCTGTAACCAGAGACACTGAATAGTTCTTTTTATGTCTCCACTCCTGGTCATGGAGGACAAAATTCACACAGAACTGTCCTCCACCTGGATAGGAAAGCATACTGCCCTTGTGAAATTTTAAGAAAATAATTCGTCTGTGTAAGAAATGCATTCCCACAATCCCATCCCTAGCATGCTAATGCAAATGTGTACTGCACCTGATTTTTAAATTTCTGACATAGGAACACTGTAAGTCCAAGTCTCTCACACGGCCACCTTGTACTTGTCATGGGCCTCAAAGCATATGTGGGTGAAATAATTTATGTTGTTACTTTTACACTCTCTGCATCCCAAGCTAACTAAATATGTATGATACATATTTTGGCTTCAGTCAGAGGAATACGATGGCTGTCTTAGTGATTTGCAACCTTTTTCTTATGCAAAGCCTTAATCTTTTATCCTCCTCCCATCCATCTGGGCTCTAAGATGTTCTTCTGCAAATAAAATAGTCTGTTTGTGATTATATGCTCTAACATCAAATCGGGGGAAGAATGAGGCAGCAAACTAAGTGGACTTTACTGTCATTTGACGATACTCAAGTGAAATCCTTGAAGATTAAATCATGCCCAGTACAAGGAGGGTTTATGTATAACCTATAGCACTGTCTAGATTGCCCCCAGTTTTTCTGAGATAACCAGGGCAGTTAAGATGAAGATGTGCGGTTTTCTGGTTCTTTTTTCCTGTTTTAGAATGGCCTTACATTCATCTTAGGAGGACTGAGAGGTGCACCACAAAGTAAAGGAGGCAAAGGCAAAATGGTCCTTGTAGTGTACCCTGATATGGAAACAATGAAGAGATGGTTTGCAGAGATGCGAGAAGAAGGATGAAGCAGAGTTCTGGTGTGGGAGAGAAAAAGTGAAATGAACCAAGATAGCAAATTAAAGGAAAAACTGAGTCAGGGAAGAGAAAAAAGAAAGTGTATAAGATGATGTCTTATACAATCAAATGGAATGATTCAAGAAAAGAACATGTAAGATTGAAGCAAAAGAAAAATACCAAACATTGATGAAAAAATAAGTTTCAAATTGAAGACCTTTTCAAGTTTATGTTAGACTAGCACAATAAACCATGGACCTCAGCACATGATATCATGTGGACACATGCCGTGGGAAGATGACTGACAGGTTAATCAACTGACATCACAAGAAGCAGACACATGGAAGAAAATTATATTTAACCTGACAGAATAATTACTTTCATCATCCCTCATACAGGTTCCCTCAGGCAGAAACCTGACTCCCAGACCAAAAGATAGGGACAACTATCACCACAGACAGAAGTATTTTTCTCCCTTGTTACGTTCTTAGGCATTTCTTCCATTCTTCCAGTTGGAAAACCATGAGAACGGAATGTATTCTATGATCAACATGTAGCCAGGATGAGTATTTTCAGCACCAAAGAATCATTTAATAACATCTGCAATCAAGATGTCTTGGGAGGAGGGTTTTTTTGTAAATCTGCACCCTCTACAATCCTTGTGGTTGTTATAGAAAACCATTTATATTACGCCGGATTTTCACTTAAAGACTGAAAACAGGCACTGCTATAACCAACCCTTCCTTTCCTTCCAAGGATTCCCATTGTGATGGGACACAGTTTTGAGAGAGAAAAAAAATTGCAACTACTGTATGGGAAGTCCCCCTAAGTTATGACTACTTTGTGCTCTTTAGATGCAGACCCAATTTGAACACTGGTAACCATAATTCAATTATTTGAGGTGATAAATATTGACATGCCAAGTTCAGTTTGAGTTCTGGTAGCATCTTTCACTTTCACCAGAGTTTAAGACCTGTCTTTGATTATAACAACATTAGCTAGCAAGGGAAGTGATGCATTATTATAAAGCCCATCAAAGGAAAACATACTATCCTTTCTGTACACAAATAAGCTACCTGCAATTTGTTCCAAATTCAATTTGTGATGTAAAATGTGTATTTGCCTTCAGAACAGTGAGGTTAAATCAGCTGGTGTACAAGCATCTATCTTAATGATGACTTTGGTTTGTATGCTCAGGCAAGTGATATCTTCCAACTGGGGAATGTCCCACACATATTTGACACTTTTGTTTTGTCCAAGGTTGAAGTGACTGAGCATAAGTATGATGACACTGAGCTGCCCACATGTTTCCACCACAACAGTCTCATGCACGGCCTCCCATGTTTGCGTGGCACAGATGCTGGATAAGGAAACACCGAGCATTTCAGAACCAGCCTCAACTTGGTTCCTCTCACTCACCACTTCCTCTGTCTTGTGCATATGAGGATACCTCATTCCCTTGCTGCCAACTCCTCCCACACACCCTGGCCCTCCCAGCTCTGCCTGCGCTGCTCAAAGAGATCCTCAGCAGATTCTCCCCACCCTGAACTGGTGCCACAGTGGCTTGACTTGAGATGCAGACAGACAAGGAAGTCTTACCTAGGTAGAAAACACCTCCACCACCAGAGCAAGTAAGCCAGACTCTGGGATAAACAAAACTCAGTTTCTTTTCCTCACTCTTCAGCTCTCTTCAGAAATTCCTTCTGAGTAATAAAATAGAGAAAAACCCTTCATATGAGACTGCTTGTCTTATCAGACACTACAGAACTGCAGAATAGTAGGTTCTTCTTTGACGCCCCCTCCCACCACCTGCATCTAAGTTTGGCCTTTATAATCACACAGATCAGCCTTTCAGAACTGGGGGAGAGGGGCTCAGAGGCAAATTACAAACCACAGCAGGATGTTTTCTCCACGTAACTGTTCTCAACCTCAGGGTGATCAGCCAAGCCTTCAGAAGGATGCATCACCAGTCAACATGTCATGGCAAAATCTGACAGTACAGAGCGTTTGGATGTTTATTCAGAGAGTATATTTGAATAATGAGTACGTTCAAGAAACCATGCTGCTGCTGCACTCATGGAAAAAAAGAGCAAAAGGCTAACTTTGCCAAATAAATTATGTGTTGCAAATTATTTTTTTTCCTCAGAGCTCTCCGTGTTCCAAGAGCAAAGAGCTAGCAAAGAAGCTCTTTACTCAGACAAGTGATAACTTGGTAAACAGGATTTCCAGTTCAGAATTCAAATGTGAGGACAAGCAGAAGGATCTTGTTTGCAAAATGTACAAATACATGCAGCAGAGTCTCTTCCAGAAAAAGAAAGGTATGGAGGACATACAGGACACTCAACACACAACTTTCCTTTCATCAGGAAAGGAATATTTACTGGGACAGAGAGCATTTTCTCCACTTCTGTTGGCTTCAGCTTAGGTCTCCCTCCAGGATCCAGGTGTAACATTGCTGAAATTCTCTGGCATTTGCTTGAAGGCCCAAAAGGTGCACGCTCTTTCCTTTTTCCATAAAAACATCCACAATGAGCTTTTTGTAGGGACTTACACTCTTTTCCTGTTCAAAACCTAGTTGCTATGTGAATTTCTTGGTTTTGACACCTCAGCTTTCCTACACAGCTGGTAACTGGAATTTACCCATTTGTGATCCAAGAGGTAGCTACTAGAGACAGTTAAAGTCTTTTGAATGCAGCAATTTACTGTTTTCCAAGGAAACTGCTTCTTAGACAGTTTTTCACTAAAAATCTTGCTCCTTATGGACTTTTAGCCTCTTTCCTTAGCTTTTACTCATGAGCAAATTCCCTCTTCTGCATTGCTTCTAGATGACTGTCTTCCTTCTAGCTTCTATATAGGCAGTCAAGAATATTCTCAGTATCTTTCCCTATTACTTTACCTTGCTTTTTCCTTCCTTTCCTACCGTTTCTCACCCAGATTAAATGCAGAGGGAGAAAGTCACTGACAAATATTACCATTTTGTTCCTTGCCTTGCACAGCTCTTTTTGCCTGGGGCCATGCCTCGAGCTGCTGGCACATACTGCACAGCAGAGCATGCATGAATAGCCAGAGTAGTTCCCACAGTTGTGATGCCTCCAGCTCCAGTTTGATGGAATGGATATAGATCTAGGTTGCTCACATAGTCCTGGCAAGTGCAGCTTCCAATGCCTCTTCAGAGACGTATTATCACACTTTGTTTCCCTTCTGGCCTCTGAAGACACCCTGCACAGTTTTAATGACCCTGACCAAATCTATTAGCCCAAACACTGTATACAAAACCTTATTGTTCACCTTCCTCTCCTACTTCATAGATAAATATGATACAATAAGGTGCTTAAGATTCGCCTCTGATGGGAGCTATCACTCACTGCACTTTCAAAGGTGACCATTGTTTCATAAGTATCTCTGTTTAGGAGACTACTTCAAGAAGTTATTTTTTTATGCCACTCTTGCAGATGGTGGTCTGTACGTGCTGATGTCAAGGCATTTTTCCTGAATAAAAGCTTACAGAAATTAGATTGTTTCCTTATGCCAAAGGACATTCAGCATCGTCTAGCCCATTTCATTGTACTTCACTATTCATCTATGACTGTGGTTCTCATTTATATAATCTTCCTGTGTGGCCTCTCCTGTGCTTCCTTACATGGCTGTGATCACATGCCTGCCAAGCTGGGCTCTACTGGATGGCTGGCGCTAATGGAGTTGAACACTTTCTGTCATCCAGTGGTACATTGGCTCTGAAAATGAGAATGTGGATTGCTTAGGAAAAAAATTATCTGACTGATTATTTTTAGTTTACTCTTCTGCTGCACTGGGTGAAGCAGCTTGCAAAAGGCATGATTACTGCTGAGCAAGAACAATGAAGAAGTATTATTTGTGTGCAGACTTCCCCACAGACTCTATCTTTGACGCCAGCTTAAAATGTTCCCAGTCAGTGATGCATGGAAAATGTTCAGGATGCAGTAGACAGTTCTAAAAACACCAGATCCAATCACCTGGGAAACAAGAAAAACAGAAAGTCAAGTCAAAAAGTATTTCAGCTATTGAACAAACACCACCCACCTCTAGGCGAGTGGCTAGCAGCCTGAAGCAATATGTGTAAATCCTTTTTAGGAGTTCCAATTTCTTTTTTTTTTTTTCAATGTAAGGGAAAGAATCATTTCCTCTCATATTCTGTGTGTGATGTTTAAAATCTGCTGTGCAATGGTAAAACTTACAGCCTCCATCCCATGTTATTTAATATAGTTTTTAAGTTGGTGTTGAAATGTGCTTCAGAACCAAGTAGGATAGAAATAAGAATTAATCTAACTTGATAGAAAAACTCAAACCTTAGGCTCAAAATTGAGAACAAATGAGAGGTATGCTTCTCATACTTTGCCCTTAGTCCCAGGGAATCTGGAGCCCTGTTAAATAATCGGTAACAGGTATTGCAGTTCTGGAAATTCAAACCTAAGACTGAGGAGAACACAAGAAGGCAAGGTCTGAGCTATTTCAAATGTTACCTACAGAGCCAGTTACATCTCCATTTCTTGAACTGCTTCAGGAAACTGTTTCTCTTCAAGTAATAGTATTAATTAGCATTCTTTTAAAATATATGCTCGAATTCCGTACAGAAGAGGTCCATAGAGAGGGGTTCTTAGTGTGAATGCTTCAGTTTGCCTGATGCAAATCTTCATGAAGCATTAAAATATCTGTATGACATTCCAGAGAAGCAATCAGCAGAAAAGAAGAGATGAAACTGGTGTCAGGCTACTGCACAGACACTGAAAAAACTGGCTATCAGTGCACCATGTTTACTTACAGGCTCTCTTGATATTGACTAGATAAAGGTGTTTGGGTCCCTTAGAGCACCCTTCCTTATGTGAAAGAAAAGCAAACTGCTGGCTGTGGAAAAGAAAAGTATGTTGTGCATCTCAGATCTGGGGGTGGAAAACATATTTGGGGTGAGTTTATGTTTTCCTGTTATCGTAGACAGAATAGAACATAGTCTCAAGAGTGATTTGTATGCATCTGCATGACCATGTATGGCCAAAGTTTTAAATCATTAGTTCCATTCCTGGGCGCCTCTGATTCTGGTATTTTGGGGGCAGTGGAGAGGTTATAAGTACTGAGCCCATCTGATAATTAGGCTCCTAAGAAAGCCATTCATTTCGAATTTCCCAGAATGGAGGCACCTAAAAATCATGGCACTTATTGGAGAACATATCTTTAAAAGTATAACAACCGTGTTTTGGTTTATTTCAAAAGGTGTGTACAAATCACAGTAGAGAATTACCCCTTCATTAACACGAGTAAAAGTAATGATAATAAACCTTTGGTGCTGTTTCTGAAAGGGAATTGCTCAAGGTTAAGAGAGGTAACCTTTGAACTGGTGTATGTTTTCAAACCAGAAAGATTAAAAGGTGAAAGTTGAAAAGTATATATTTTAAATAGCACCAGATGGCTGTGGTGCAAACACAAGGCTGAGTTCAAACTGCCGTGCAGTTAACGCACATGCACTCGCCAGGACCCCATGGGTGAATTACAGCCTCTGGGTACGCTGAGGGTCTCCTTTATCTGACATATACCTGTGCCTGCTCAGTATTCAGCCAGGGACAACTTTTCTTTCTTAATGACTGGTGGATGAATAGGGCCAATTCTTCATCCATGAGAGCCGCTCCCAGGGCCTGTGATGAGAATTGAGAGCATATCCAAGGACAGAGATTAGTCCAGGGTCCAGTGGTTTTCAACTTTTTTGATTTGTGGACCCCTTACTAATTCACTCAGAGAAGTGAAAACCCCAGTGAAAATTAACACATGTGGATTGCTGTAGAGTATTTATGAGCTCGGTTTCCACAGTCACCTTTTGCAAATAATTTCAAAGTTCTCTGCAGACCCCAGACTGAGACCGTCACTGAAAAAAGCCTCTTTCACATTCCATCTAGCTCTCCCTTTGCAAAACCTAGTATTCTACCTTAAAAAAATCCTCTCCCAGTTTCACTACTACCAAAATGAATGCATCTGTACAGCTTGGCTTTACCTTGCACACTGATTTGAAGGTTAACCTAATTTCTTTTGCTTTTTAGTTCTCACATTTATATGTCAGCAGATATTTGGTTTGCTTCCTCCCGCTCTCCTCGGTCATTTTTCTCTCAGACAGCTCTGCAAAACTAGCTGTAAATTACACAGTAATCTTTTTTTTTTTTTTTTTGACTTATGGTGTGGCATTATCTTATCAGCTCGTTATCTAATCTGAAAAAATCTTTTTCCAAATGGGAAGCATTCCATATGTTGATCAACTAGATTTATTGCCTATTAAATTGACAGTTCATTTGGAATAATAATCACAATGTGAAATCCAGATTTTATGCTATGTGGTCTCAATTCTTTCCAGATCAGTCTTAATTCTCTGATTTCTTATAGTCTTATCCTTGCTTAGGCTGCTAAAGATGTCTCTCCTCCACCAGCTGCAGCGACCCCTTAAAATATGAAATCAGAACTCAGAGTGAAGAGCAGCATTCTTACAAGCTCTGCAAGCTATTATACTTTTTTAAATATTCTTTTTTTAAGTCTCCCTGCTTATTTCATTTTTGTGATTCTTTTGTGATTGCAAGCACATCGAAAAGAGTCGATTTGTATCACCGTGTTTGTATCTCAGGCAACAACAAAGTCTTTGAGCACTAGAGGAATATAAATATTAAAGAAGGAGAAGAATTATTCCTAGGATGAGGGTCTTTTTTTCAAAACCTGTCTGTGCTCTCCATCACTTCTCTGATATGATAGGGTTCACTAGCAGGTGAATAATGCAATGTGAAGCCATAAAAGCAGCACAATTTTCATTTTATAAAACTAAAATTTGTTGAGAGGAAAGCTGTGGCCTTATTCAGAAAACAACACAGATAGAATTATTATTTCCTGCAAAATGATAAAATCTGCGAGTTTAGAAGTAGAAATTTTATACCTCAAAAAACTCACACTATTTGTGAAATTAAAGGTGTTTTCTAGTTATTTTCTACATCTCTTCAATTCCAAGCACTATTTCGTAGTTCATGCATCAGGCTTGTATGCTTCATAATCACATCAAACTGTTCCCTGTATTTTACCAGCCTGTATGTTAATTTCACCAGTTCTTGTCACACAGAATTAAAATAAAGTAAGGAATTCTGTTTGTGGCTAGAATTTTTGGCAGCCCAAAGTAGTCCTTACTTTTGTATTTGCAAAGAAGTACGGTTACTGTCACATGTCTAAACAATCTGATTTTAACCCTTCACCTTTCCCAATAATATGATTATTTTGGTATATCCACTTATTTTGTCTTCAGATGTTCCATGACAAGGATCTTGATGCTATAGCGAAGCATGAATTGAGCCACAAGTGACTTGTTTCTGAGCAATTCAGGGTTTTTCTCTGTTCTATTCACTGCAGTTGCAAAGTGTTCTACATGCCAGTGTAATGGAAAGTGTTTTCTGCATACCTTTCAGACAAATTACATTTATTGATGGTAGGAAATACATTTACTCATAGAAATCCTACAACTGGTTTTTGTTATTCTTCTAAGAAAAGTTCTTAAACACATACAGAAAAAAAAACCCACAAAAAACACCCAAACCAAACAAAAACAAAATCAATTCCAAGCAGCCGAACTTTTAAAATCAAAATTATCAATAAATCCATATCTTCATTATGATTTGAACTTGTATCAGTGTTTGTACTGGGGGTAAGCCTGGAGTAACTCCCCGGAAATGAATGGAGTTTCATACCCAGAATAAAACCACAGTAAGATCTTAATCTAGCCCTGTATCTCACAGTGCAGAGGTGAAGATACGTATGATACATATTTTCATACGGTTTTATGTACTGGAAAACTTCTAGGTAGATAATAATTCATATATTTTCTTATTCATATTCCCTATAGAATTTATTAACTAATTCTATCTTTTGGAGGAGGAAAAGCCTTCTGCCTTAAGATTAAAATAACTTGTGTAGAATAGTAATCAGAGAGTTTAGCTAAAGTTAGCATGCATCCCTCATATCATAAATGTGGTTTCAAGGTTATTCAACAACTGAATAGAGCTAGATTTCATTATCTGACCTTCTAAAGAAATCAGCTATCCTAAAAAGGATAGCAACATTTTTTGAATTCCATTGTCAAGCTCTTTTTTCACGTAACTATATTGCTAAAACATCTAAGACTGTTTTCAAACTGAACACGCTTTAAAACTTGTACAACTTAATTTTTTTTCCTGACTTTATGTATGCAAATGAAGACAGACTTGTTAGCAAGCTGTCATTTACTGGTAGGGTAAATCCTAGATACCTGCTATGTGAACCCTCTGACATCAACATTAGGCAAACTATTCCCCAAGGCTATATAAATGTGTTTGCTTTCTTTCGTTTAAAGAAAACCATTTGATACAGCTGAAGAGATTTTATACAGCATCTTGTGACACTTCATTTAAATGCATTAATTATTTTGATACTTCATGGCTGCATCAATGTAGCTTTCTATTAATGCAAGATAATGTGCTTTCCAAGGCTTCAACAGCTTCAGGTTTACAACAGGACTGTACTGGAAGCCCAGAGCTTCTTTGGTTTCTTCCTGGTTCCTGCAAATCTGTACTGTGGCAAATTTCCAGTATCCCCATGTCAAACTGCACTATCTCTCTGATGCTGTCTGCTTGCCACAGAAGCTTCTGGTGAAAGCTTTATAGTTCCATGTGTTTCCCTCATGCAACACCTACACTTCCAGACCAATAGATAGAATTGTGACACTTCAGATCCACGAGAACAGTGGTGGCAAAAAAAAAAGGTGAATTTTTCTACCTTGCATGCTGTCCACCCCACCTACTGCTCCACAAGATGTATAGAAGACAAACATTTTGCATGTTATGAGGACATAAGGGGTGGTTATAACTGAAGTTTGCTTCACCACTGTCTGTTGGAAAGGTCCTGAAACTGTCAGCTTGGGACAGCCCGTTCCATTTTGCCTGGAACCTGATAGTACTAAAATTCATAATGATTTTTAATTCATACTTTAATGGGCCACACCCCAATATCAAAACTTGGCTGACATCATGGACACCTGGATTCATGTGCATGTGTTGCCTTGTTAGATTAATCTGAATTTTCACCGGCACAAGTTTGAAGCCAAATCACAATGACAAATTTGAAGCCGAATCGATTAGCATTACACTAACAAAACAGTTAACTATTGATCAAAAATACTAAAAAGAAAAGTGAAGTAAGCACAAGGACAGAATTACAAAATCATTGAGTCTGGAAGGAATCTCTGCAGATCATCTGATTGAGCCCCTCTGCTCAGAGCAGGGTCAGATAGAGCAAGTTGATCAGGATTATGTCCAGTTGGGCTTTGGAGATGCCCAGGGATGGACACATCCCAACCCCTCTCAGAAACATGTTCCAGAATTTGATCATTCTCACAGTAAAGAAGTATTTCTTCTTGACATTCATGTCCCTTGCCTCAACTCCACTCCAGATGAGCTTTGGCTTTCCTAGCCCCATATCAACACAGTTAGACAGTGTCTCTATGTTCCTCCTTGGAAATCCAACTCTGGTTCCATTGCTTGTAAAATTTCTTTCTATGTTTGAGTTTCATCAGGAGCTCATTGTTCCTCTGTGCAGGCCTCCTTGGTTTCCATTCGCTGGGTTGGACCGTTCTTAAGATTGGCAGGTCCTTGAAAAGCAACACTCTTCCAACAGCTTCAAATACTGGGGTTAATCTCTTCTTCAAACTGCCATTCATTACATCTCTGAGATGCTGCTTAGCTATGAGAGGTGGCATTAGATTGTGTCTAGCCTCTACTGGAGGGTGTATTTCAGCTCATACTTTCTGAGGCTGCAGTCAGCCTCAATAACCAAGGCAGCAGCTAAGTAGGTCTTTGTCTCTTTAATGCCATCTTGCAAAGCAGATTTATAACATTAATAGAAGACATCAGGGAAGGAAAGAAAGGCAGACATCCAAAACTCCAGCACCTCTCGAGGGTGCGTTCTCTGTCCAAGATGGATCCCTTCCCACTTCTCCCGCCTTTCTTTTCCTTTATCCTTATCTCTGGCCCTTGGGAGTGTAGGTTTAAGATTTACATGAAGTAGGACTCCCTCTTCCCTGAGAGCTAGCATCAGATTTCTTCTTCCCACAGCCTCTTGGAACCCTACCTGAGTTTACATTCCAAAAGTATTCCTTAATTACCACATTCCTTCAGCTCCACTGGCTTTCTTGCTCTTTGCAAAAATTCAAGACCACTACAGTAGTTTTTGAATCATACAACATCAGAACTGTTAAGTTTCCATACTTCTCATTAGCTTTCATAATATCTAGGTCACTGTGAGTTTTTGATATGTGACATATTAATAAGGAAGATGGCTAAAATGGTATTTAAGTACTTCTTCAATGTAACTGTCTGGAAATTGTAATGCACAGTGACCTATTGCGCGGGTGTAGGCAAGCCATGACTCTCCTGTTCAAGGAATACAAATTCTAACTCTCCATCTTAGAATGGCTCCTTATTGGGTTGTTTAATCAAAATGCAAATACATTTTTTTTAATACATTAATTTTCTCTAATTTCACATCAAAGGGCCTTTCTGAATGCTGTTAATTGTCTTTGAAGGTATTACACGTTTGGGCTAAGCAGTCCACAGTTTTGCTACATTCATTTAACTAGAGAAGTGTGTCAAAGAAGGAAAGAAAAGAAAATAGGATTATGAATATTTTTTTAGATGACTGACATGTTTACTATTGAAATTCATTACATCTCTGATTTTTGTGACTGCTAGCTTATAAATATCCAATGTTTTAATTTCTTATGACTTTATTACTAATCTCTTAATATTTGTTTTTCCTCTAAGCTCTGCTCTTAATGTTGCAGAATTGCTGGCAAAACCCCACTTTTCAGCAAAAAAACCCAAAACAAAAGCGCATCTATTTTGCATTGCTTCAGAAGTCTCATTACTTATTATTTTTAATAGTATGATTTTTAAATCTGTTTTGTGACAATGAGGATGTTGGGGTTTTCTTAAGTCCAAAATACTCATTCAGTATGTGACCTCATCTTAAACAGTGCTTGTTAAAGATTTAACTACAGGTGAATTAATAATGATAACAATAGAATTATTATCATAGAACTTTTGAACACTAATCACAGGTCAGGTTGACATTATATGAGCACAGAATGTAAGGATGGTTTTTCCTCTGAAAACCTTACACTCTCAGTCTATGACACAGATGGATTAAAGCAGAAGTAAAAGGCAGCAGTGAAATAGTGGCAATGAATGGGCTAGGCACAACAACAAAAACATCACAATTGGTGATATTTGTAGGCATACAAAGAGAAAAATTTTAAGGTCCAAAAGAAAGAAAAGGAAGGGGAGAAAAATGTTCTAATAACTAAAATATTTTGGATGTATGAATGAACTCAAGTTAAAGAAAGAAAAGAAAAGGGGAAAGAAGAGTATTCCCCTGTTAAATGATTACCATTTGGGCCTGTAGACCAAGCATTCCATGTTCCTCCTTCTACAGGACAGAATAATCTTGGGCGTTGATTGGACAGCTGCAATCTCAAGGCAAAGCCCCTGGATTCAGATCTGGGACATCTTGTCATCTGTCCCATTTTTAGAGTTTTACAGGAAGTTTACTCTTCTGAGATTGTGAAAGGCATCTGAGTTCTGGGGCTTTTCATGGCTTGTCTCCTGCTGCTATAAAATGAAAAACATTATCTCCTGCTTTTTGCTTTATGAAGCAATATCAGAATCTTCAAACCATTCTGGAGTTGCTCTGTACTGAAAGATGAACCATTCCTTGAGAGGTGGCTACTGCATTCTCCACTTGTCTGCATGACTGTTTCAACTGAATGATATCCCACTGTTTTTCTCCATAAAACTACTTCAGTATGCTGCATAGCCCACTAATTAAATGGGATTTATCATCAATTAACCAGAACCACACAACTTCTGTGTGGATACTTATCTTGTCTATCTTGCCCAGGAGTGCGTATCTTGGAAAACCTGAGTGTCTCTGTCTCCTTGCCATGAAAAGGGGCCAGGCCTTCCCAGTATGGCCTTCAGACCATTTGTTCATCACTGTTTTGCTTCCACATCCACCCCTTTTCCTTCACTTTCTGGCACTACAGCACTCTTGAACAGCAGCCATTGAGGGCTCCAGACAGATTTATCTCAGTGAAATACCTACCTTCCATGGGGTAGAAAGCCAGGGAAAAAAGCAATGGCAAATGGACCAGCCTTGCATGTTCCTCCCCAACGCCCTTCCCTGCACCCAAGCCCATCACTTTAGCTGCCGCCAAAGCACACCAGCTCTGGATGCAGAAGTCCCAGAATTTGGCCTCTAGTACCGGTGTCCAAGCTTCTGGGCCAGCTTTAGGAATATGTTTTTAATATTCACTGTTCACTTTGTCTGCTACAGATGTGCACAGTGCAATTATTATAATGCTTTGCACATGTGGTATTATGAAATGTGTGCCTTTAAAGTCATGCCAGTTATTTTTTTTCCTGTAACCCAAATATATTATTTCTACCTATGTTCCAGTTACTTCGTTTGCCACACATTTAAAAAAGAATACAAAAAACTTTATTATAAAGATTAAACTAACAACTATGTAACCAGAAGAGAGCAGACCCATTTTCTTAATAAAAGAACAGGTTTTTTCCATTTGCATGCTTGAGTTTTTTATCTTGTGCTCCTGCTCCTCAACACAGACACAGATGCTCACACAAACATCTATCTAAATAAAAAATGCACACACATAAGCACAATTCCTATTGTATGGAAGAAAATCATTCCTTAGCTGGGAAGCCATGCTCTATCCAAACATTCTCATCTCCAGCAAATTATGCCCTTGCATTAATCACCTTCAAGCTTAACCATTTCAGCTTATTGTACACTCAATGATAAAGCTTCATCCCTTGCTCTGAAAACAGTCATCGGAGGGTCACTGGGCCTTTTCAGTCCTTTTTGGTTTCTCACTTACCATGGAATACAGTTAAAGTGGATTGTATTTGGATGCCATTTGAGGACCTCGGCGTCTCTGAAACAGCATGGGATCTTTTCAGTGCCTTCCTGAAAAGATTAAGTGATCAATGTACCAATGTGGGAACGCATGGGAAGTCTGAATGCAGGACACATAGCTCACACTAGAGTCAGGCACAGACCCCTTGAAACAGAAACTAGTTGCCGCAGGCCTCATTGCATTCAGAACTATCCAGTCTGTCCAGATCCCTCTGCAGAACCTTCCTATCCTCAAGAAAAACAACACTCGCATCTAACTTGGTGTCATCTGCAAGGTGACTTTGGTCTATAGGTTTAGGCTTCTTTCCAAGGGGATAATGGGCAAGCAGTGGGACACAAGATGTAGGTCTGTTCATCCAGGCCTCTTTTCAACACAAACTCAATCTGTGTCAATGATATACACTGGACCTGAGGTGGTATAATAGCGCACCAGCAGGGGTTGCCTTACAAGGTTCTAAAGGACAACATTACATTAATAAGGCAACAATACTAATTATCTTTGCATGCTTTCATTGATCCATATTGCTTTAGAGATGCATCACTGCCAGTCAAACTAGCGGCAATTTCCAATCTTAATTTCTCAGAACAGGAACAGAGCTTTGACAATACATACATGCACCTCGGCATTACTGGGTATTTAATGATGAACAGGGCCAAAATCAAGTGGGCTAAACAAGGACATCCAATCTCTGACTAGAGATAAAAACGAGTTCATTCATAAAGAACATCATATTGAAACTTAGCAAGAGGAGTTGCAGAAAAGACTGATGATACACAAAACTAGGCACTACACCTTACAAGGAAGGGAGACTACAGTCACAGCAGCAGATAACCCACATCAAGATGGCTCGGTCTTTATTGCTGACATAAAAAGCAGACGGGACACAGACCCACTGTTATCCCATAGTTTTCCATACTGCTAAATACAAGCACAGTCTCTGGCAGTTTTGGTCATGCCTTTGGCGCATTCCCCAGCAGGTCCTCGGTATGGCTCACAAATGAACATGGGCCAAGGACCAATCCCCACAGTCAGTTTGGGCGCAGCCACTGGGGTTTGGAGGGCAGGAGAGTTCAGTGCTACAGGCACGAGCTGTGCCCTTTCAATTGGCCAGAGAAAAGTCAGGATGTACTTTATTTCCTACTACAGATGTAGCCACCAATGTCTTTGGCATAGGAGCCAACGAACTCTGAAGGTCTTTGGCTACAAAGAGGAGAATCCTATATATCTAAAATAAATTTAATTATATACCAGTTAAACAGCAAGCCATGGTGAACCTCAGTTTGTTTGATGCTGTGGTTTCATTCAGTCAATTGCCTAAACCTTCAGCTCTTTTTCTGAACCACATCCAGGCTTCTTTGCTCTGGAAATCTCAGAGGATCAATCTCCCTGAGGAGATTTTCAGTACACCTTCATTCAGACTGGGCAGGCACATCTTTCATGCTGTGTTTTGATATTTCCCCATCTTCTGGCTGAATGCAAGAAGTAGGAAAGCTGCTCAGAACTTAATTTAAAAGGTAAACTGAGCTCTTTTGAATTTCAAAAAGTCTCAGGATGGATCTTCTTTTATCAGAGCCAGCTTATCCATCCCTAATTCAGAGAGAAACGTAGGGGTTCAGATCAAAACTTTTTGATCTAGCTTCAGATCTTCTCAAAGTTCAGGGGTATTTGGATCTCAGGTTTTGGTGGGGGTCCACCCGTGATCTCTAGTGCCTGCCTCCTACCTGTCTATTCTCTTACATGTACATTTCTTCGTTCTAGCTTCCCTCGCCCTCCATTGTTCTTCCAAGATTAAAGCTTTTTTATTATTATCATTATAAACATAATTCCTATAAGAGATAAGTAGCTCCCCAGTGTATCTTTATTAATCCTAGTTAAGATAGCATTTTGAAAGCAGACAGGAAAAGAGATTTATAAAGAGCAAGAGAAGAGAGTTACAGATCAGCACAGCAGGGGCAGAATTTACGACCCTGTCTGAACTTGTTTACAAAGAAGAGTGGGTTAAAAATTGCCCTGCATGTGAAGTCATATGCTAGTGTACATGTAACCACCTTGGTGAGTCTGAGACTAAATTATATCTCCTAGTATGGCCAATATTGTAATCTTGCTGTGCATTGGAACGGGCGCCATTGCATTTTGTCTTGTGTGCAGACCCTTGCATGCACAAAGCTATTTGTGGCTTTAATGTCCTGTTATTGAAGATTGCGTGTAGCTTGTGGATTCAAAAAAGGAAGAGAGGTTTTACCTCAGGAATGGGAAACTCATGGATGTGCACCAATAAGCCAGAAGATACACTGGGATTTGCTGGGATTTCTTGGTTAGCACCAATAATAATTTCTAAATACAATAGAAAATGCAAACCATATAGTGTTATCCCAACACTCTGAGGTTAAGAAAAAAACAGTTGTGATGGGCAAAAGTAACCGACAATATACACACAGCCAGCAATTCAGTGTTGATCTATTTACAGTCTTAGCAGTCTTCTCAAGGTATTTTTGTTAGTGCAGCTACAGTTCAAATTGCATATCACAATTAAAGTCATGTATACACAGATTTTATAGCACATATCCCCTCCTCTGGTCTTACCCTCAGCCTTCCGCTGATGCTTGATGTCCAAAAACTGATGGTGTCCATTCGTGTAAGGCACAGAGAGGGTTAACATAAGTATCCCAAATCCTTTGCTAGGCAGAGTAGGATGTTGGTGCTGAAGGTTTCTTCCTCCTTCACTGAGATTTGCTAGGGGGCATTTTTATGTTTGCTGACATGCTGTGCACTTTGCTCTTTCGTCGTCAGTCTGCAGATCCACGTTGTATCTCCAAATACTGTCTATGGATGGTGCCTTTTACATACATGGGATACTTCTAGGTTCTGATGGTTACCCCTGAGACTGGTTTACATGACATCCAAGGATGCATTTATTTGCTGAACACTAACTAGCCCCAATTTATAGCCCTCAGGTCCTCTGTATCTGCCTTTGCCTGTGCTAACAGGTGTTACAACTCAGAGCTGTTCCAAGCTAAGCAAAAGCTAAAACCAAGCAGGTAACACCCCTCCCCCAATAGGTAACTGGTATTACAAGCTGAGTCAAATCTCCAGGTGGGCCAAGACAAGTCCAGACAAACCCAAAGAGGTTTGTACTGGTAGCCTAATACAAAGCCATCCCTCTTATAAGCAATGGAAACACCAGATTTACTGAGAAAAAGACTATGGATCATTTTTCTCTCTGTCTGGGCTCTACTACTTTTTCTGACTTTGACTTCCCATGAGAACCCGGAGAGGTTTCTTCATCCTTTGGAAACCATGAAGCGTAAAAAAAATATACGGTCACCCTCATACAGTGGAATTACAGCACAGTGATAGAAATGAACCAGTCACTGTAATTTGTTTAAATGAGAATCTCTGGTTTGGAAAAACCAAAGAAGCTAAATCTGAGGAATTATATTTTTCTGGGAAAGAAGACTAGAAGACTTAGGAAAATGTGATCTAAAAAGCTTTTGACAATCAAGTGAAGGAAATATTTATTCTCTACCAGATATGAATGCTGAGAAGCACCAGCATGGTGGAATATCTTAAAGTGATTCATCCTATTGTGTATTTAATTTTTCCTAAAACTGGGAACATAATCATCTACTCAAAATGGGAGGATTACCTTTTAGATACATAAACAGATAAAAAAATAATTTCATTATTAAAGTACTGAGAAAATGAAATCATTCTCAGAGACTAGATGAACACCGATAAAGCCTACTTATTCCAGACTGAGCTTGTGGGGCAAAATACTCTCTGATATTCACCACAAGCAAAGATTATGGAGAGCATAACGTATCGAAATCTAAATTAATCCTGCTTATTGACTGATAATATGCCCTGATCCTGGGGGAATATGCCTAATTTATTACTTTTTAAATTGTTTGGATTCCTTTAGGATGAGCAACTCCCCAGTTTATTTTCATTGGCTAACTGTGTGAGGAAAGAAGCCATTAAATATGAATAGGGATTATTTTGTTTTGAAAAAGCATTGCAAAAAATTCACATTCAGCCAGTGCTGTTCAGATTGTATGCTTTTTCATACTGCAAGGAAGAGAGACAATTTGGAGGACAGACTCTAAAAATAAAAATGAAAATAAGATGCTTTGTATTGTTTCCTAGCAGACAGCTATTGTCCTCTGAGTTTTCTCTGTTTCTGATGCCTCTCTTCACAGAACACACGCAGTACAGACTGCAAGAGTGGTGCTGGTGCAGTAGAAGGGAGGGGATCTGTTCCCAACTGCTGTCATATTCACAAAATAGAAAAATGGGGAATAATAGAAAATATTTTACTGTAAAGTCTTAAAGGACAACTTAGCCAGGGGGTGTTACTTGATATAACCCTTGAGGCTGACCTAGTTTTCAGTAAGGGTTCTTGGCCCTGGCTGTAGATTGGCACCCTACCATGTTTAACACTGTGCTCATAATGTAGTCTTAAGAAAGATGCTTTGTTAGTTAACAAAAAAAGAGAGAAAAAAAACTTAATAAAAGAATGATAAAATAAATTACAAAAATGCAGTCAGTGACCTAAAGAGTCTTTCTGCAATGGTGTTGCTCCTGTCTGAACTCACCTCTTCTCCTATTGCCTTTGTGCATTTCCCTTTGATGGAATCTGGAGGCCCCTACTCAGTCCATCTGTCATGAGGTATCATCTCCCTACTTTACTGATGTGCTCACCATATTTGTGTTGCACTGGATTCTGTAGGTCTTTAAAGGGGTGAGCATGCTAAACATGCAAACAGTGGGTGCTGTGCATAAAAGAGCAGTTGGCATTGTGGTTCGCACTTCATTCTTATTTCTTCTCCAACATCAATCATTGATAAAACTGTACTCTCAGACCTATATAAGAGATTCAAGTGTCCAGCAGTCTAGTTTTCTACTGTAATTCTCTATTTACCTAATAGGATTATGCTTTTCTACCTTTATTACAAAATATCACTGTTAGCTTAGCAGTAAGGAGGCATTAGAAAACTGCTTTGTATCTTTCTTTGGTCTTCAATAAAACTTTTATGGAAATCCTATGAAATTCGGTCATCTTTTATATTATCTGCCTAGAGACTGCCTAGGAAGGAACAAAGGCTTCTCACTGGGTTTGCCTACCGTTCCCTACTATTGTTTGTAAATACTAACTATTCAAGTCAGCAAGAACCTAGGCATGACAAGGGAAAATCTTTTTCTGAATTTGGCCTGATAGATGATGTTTCCCATTCCAGAACAACATTCATTGCCTTTCACAGAGTTTTTGCACAAGGCACAATGTGTTCCTCTATAGGATCAATTTACGCATTAAATGAACCAACGCTTTGTCTGCAGTAAAAGGGAGAAAACAGATTTGCTTTGTCATACAGTCTCTTCTCCTCATACTCTGTCCTCAAGTGGAACAAGCTATGGAGACCAGACTAACGTACATGTGACCTTTTGGTAAGGACTAAGACTGGGTTGGTTGGGGGGTTTTGGGTTTTTTTTTTTTTTGAGTCATTGGAGTTTTTTGCGGGGGGAGATGTGAACCCTTTTCAGGTTATAACATTAGCTTGTGGCTCCCCTGGCAAAACCAGGGATTAACTGCTTCCCTGAAAATGATGGCCAGCTCAGGGCATATCTCTGGGAGCCCTGTATGAAGGAGCAACTTGCATTCCTGAAGATGCAACAGCTCAATGTTGTCTTTCATTCCAGGCCAGGATTCATTTCTACATCTTTCCAGGATGGAAGACCAGAGGTTTGAAAGTGCTCAGATACACATTATCTAAACCCTAGAACTGTGCTGATGGGATGGAAGGATGTTCTACACATCTTTCCTCTGCATCTAGCTCGATGATGCCTATTAGTTAAATGAGAAATACTTAAATTACATCACTTGCAAGTGAAAGATGAAGAAAGGTGAAGGCAGCAGCAAAGGACTCTGAATGCATCCTGTGCCTTACTGATAGATCCATGGCCTATATGAAACCCTAGAATAGTCTGGGTTGGAAGGGACCTTTAAAGGTCTTTTAGTCCAAACCACCGGAATGAGCAGGACCATCTTCAATTAGATCAGGTCACTCAGAGCCCCATCCAGCCTGGCCTTGAATGTTTCCAGGGATGGGGCATTTCCCACCTCTCTGAACCTCTCTTTGTATAGTCAAAGATGCAGACACTATGGAAGGAGTAGAAAAACAGACCAGGCATAAAGTGATCCTTCTCTAAATGTGCCCTTCCAGCTTCTCACAATGTACAGTTCAGGGAATTTCTGAGCCAGAGCTCATATCCATGTGTTTATGGTGAAACATTTTCCTTGTGTTAATTTGACTCCTTGCTTTCGTGAACATAACAATGCCCTGGTACCCTGCAGTAACAAGATCAATGGGTTGATTAGACATTTTGTACAATGATCAGGGCATGAAAATTTCTGGAATCAAAGACCATGGTTACAGAGAAGGTGAAGAAAGATGCATTTTTTGCTTGACATTGTGTAATAATGTTATTGATTACATTTTATTCACACAGGCCTTTATTGCCTAATAGAAAAGATAACACAGTTTAATGTTATACAGACAATACAATTTGCAATTGTCTCAAGAAGATTCGTGCTTTCTCATTTTATTTAGCAAAACTGCATAAAGCTCATTTTCTTTTTTCAAAAAATTGCAATTTTATTTGAAGCATGACAGTACGGGAGATCTTCATAACAAATAGCCAGCAAATGTTTTTGTTAACCTTTCTGCAAGACGAGAAAATATAAATTAGGTTTGTAACTGTTCATCAGTTGGATTTTGAATATGTAAAATCCAAAATAGCTATTTGAAATTCTGCCTTTCTGGACAGAGTGCTTTTGTCTTTGGCCTATTTAAAATAAAAATTTCCCATATAAGCTTTCAAACATTAAAGCTGCTGTTGACTGTCTCCAAACTTCATAAAAATTCTAGCCCCACTGTATTAGAGATTCACTGCTATGATGTTTATGCATCATAACATGATTATAATAAAAGCTGTTGAGGTTTGGGATCAAGGTTCCCCAATGTTCTTGTTTTGACAAATGACCTTTGAGCATTTACATATCATAAGCTATGTTTAGAATTAAATACTTTAACTAAATCAACAGCTTGGTCTTGCCCTCTGGGGTGATAAACAACCAAAGTGAGATGGTTTTTCTCTGTCTGCAGCAAGAGGGCTAGAAAGAGAGAGGGAACAACAATAAAGACTGTTGAAAGGTCATTCTGATAAAAGCCCTGGTTTCAGTTTTACTTTAAGTTTTATTCTGTTTGGCAGTTTTGTGGTCTGTCTTCCAAATTACTGGAAGCGTTGCCAACAAAACAGAGGTTGCACAGGAACTTTTCCTGTACTCATTTCTACCATTCTGGTCCAGCGAACCTCATTCTTAATTTCCCAGCTCAGTTGTGTCATGGAGCTGTGTTTTTACCATCCTCAAGGCAATTCCAAGATTTTCACAGAGATTAAAGGAATTAGAAGCTTATTGTTTTGTGGAGACCTACAATCCAGAGTGCAGCAGAAAGGAGGATAACTCCAGCAGAAGAAATATATTCTGCTTCCTGAACAGCCTTACTGGTCCACCTACTGTCCTCACTGATTATTGTAGTGCAAAGATACTTTCATTAAACATAACGATATTAAATGGACCTGATGCGATTTAACACATTTATGAGAGTCTTTCATGTCTCACTGTAGGAGGCTGATATTTAAACCCTAGTCCTCAATGAACCTGAAAGCATTAATAATCCCCTTCTCTTTGGCCCATATGCAGGCTCATTACAGTTGCTCTTTATAGTTATCTATTTTCTCTTAGGCCCTTATGAAGAAAAGAATCTCTATAGAGGAAAAAGCTTAAGCACTTGATTAACTTTAAATACATTGAAGTCAGTGCTCAAAGTTAAGCAGGTGCTTAATGCTTTCTTGAATCAGGGTCTCACAGCCTAGGGTTTCTGTCTCTGCACTGGTTCAAAAAATAATGCTCAAGAATTTGCTTCTGCACTCAACTTCATTGATACAAATAAGGAGAACTCCATTTGGATTAAAGAGCTTTGTTCATCTTTGCCTTGTATCTTATAGAGTCATCTAGAAAAATGGATGTCAAACATCACTGTTGGGGAATAGCAGAGTTTAAATAAACTTTGCATTCACTTTTGTTACAGTTATAGAAGACACATGGTTGAACATCAGCAGGAACATCAGCAGGAAACCGCAACTCAGAGGTGGTGGTGGAACACCAGCACAAAATAAGAGAACAGGATGAGGCTGAAGTGACTCCTTATGACTTGACTGTGCGAATTGCCTCCAGACCATTGCAATGAGGAGGATAGAAGGGGGCTGATCAGGGATGTGTAGGCAGTGAGGAGTACCATGAGCAAGACATGATGTGTCCTCCATCAGTATCTTGATAGTCAGACCTCACTGCTAGAAGGTGTATATGAAAGAAGGCATGTGAAGACCACCTTCCCTACCCTCTTCCCCTCTAGTTACTGTATTCATCTCCCTCAAGAATGAGGACAGCCTTTGTGCTTCAAGGGAGCAATGCTGAAAATCCTGGCTACATCCAGTTCCTTTCCCCAAGTATGTGATGGATAATACCCCTGCAGAACTCATTTCAACAGCTTCTTAAACCTGCTTTCATGAGGGACAAGAAATATCCTAACTTGTTTGGATACTCCTAGTTTCTGAAAAAGAAAAAAAATCAAGTGGCTGTGCTTCTTTGCTCATGGAATCATGTCAGCCTGGTCCCCATGATATTCTGGGACACAAGGTCAGTCGGGAGTCATTCGTTTCCTCAGATATGAAACTGAATCTGAATTCCAGCAATAGCCAATCTAATAATGATCTACAGCCACTGGCAACCTGCAGACTTGTCGGATGGTGTAGACCAAGCCTACACCCATGAAATGGTGTCTGACCTTGCTGGGCAAGACCTGAAGTCCTAGACCTTAATCATGTACCTGTTGCCAGAGATGTTTGCTTGGTCCATGATTGTAGTATGTACTCCAGAGTTTCAGCTGCCCCTCTACCTTCAGCCTTCGTTGCTGATATTTAATACATGATGTGGAAAGGATTTCAGGTACATTTCATGTACTTTGAGGGTAGCTACATAGTAGCAAGGGCAAATGCACAGTCTCATTTTTTCATCTTCAAGAGTGTCTCTAGGTTTTGGTTTGGGACATGCCAGAAGCATATTCACCGAGAGATCATTAGCCTGCACGCTGGATGGACTGAAGTCATGGGGCCAGCTTTTTAACCACCATCAAACAACTCTATTTCGCAGTATTAGCCAAGCATCCCAATTAGAAGTCGGCATCACCTGTCACTGGTAAAACGGGATTTAAGAACATCAATTTGCAAGCTAAATAAAAGGACAATGACAGCAGACGTGAGCGAGGTTTTGGGGATTATCCTAAGACTTGGATTATTCTCAGGACCAGCCAGGTACAGCATAGGTACTACCTACAGAGTGTCAGGTTCAATATAGATGTAGTTCCTGGGAGCAGGGAATATGGCATACAAAATGCAGAGCTAACATTATCACTGCCTATGCACAGCATATGCATCTCTTACAGCAAGAAATAGTTAACCGACATAGAACGAGCACATGCAGAGCTGGTAGATATGCCCAACTGAATGAATCAGTTTATATATTTAATCCTTCTTAAACAGGTTTATCCTCCAAAGAGTTTCTCATTTCTTCTTCTTTTCCATGATTTAGCAGCCAGCAATCTTACAGCCCTACTGTGCTTAGAAGGGGGCTCCAATTTTTTTATTTCTAACAAGGTTTCCAGCAGATTTTGAATGTCATACAAGTATTCTATTTGCACATTAACTTCTTTCAAACTGAACACATCCAGAGCTAAATTATTATTATCGAGATCCATAAAGGCAAAAGAGCCATCTCTCCCTGTTCTGTGAAGGCAGCATCAGTCCTGGGCAAGATTTAACAGCCACTTTTTTTCTGAACATCTACATTTGAGAAACATTTAAATATGTAATTCTCTTCTTTCCTGACAAGGAGACTTACCATCCATTGTCATTGGGTGGGAGACCTAGAGCCACATGTACAGGAACAATCCAAAAGTTCAAATGTGCATGGTTTAGGCAGCTAAAGTGAAAGCAGTTGAGCTTGGACTCTCAAGTCTCTAGATTTGAAAACCTAGGACTCCGTAAGAACAAAGCTGAACTGAGAATGGCTGTGAAATTCAAACATTCTACCAGGTAACAAGATTAGTTGTCGAGCATTTTGGGACAAAGAACTGAAAAGGAACAGTATTGCAACTGTCAGAAAAATCAGGACTAGGTTCATTAATAATTCACAATAACTCATGGAGGACAGGGGCCTGCTGCAATCCTGATAAATAAGTGTAATACTTATCCTTTGACCCTGCGTCACGTGAAACCGGTTTTAATGGGAAATTCTTTATCGGGTAACATTTTATATGCAAGCTGATTCAATTTTCTGCATAGACATGCAGCATGCTACTGAAGAAGCAGCAAATGCCAACAAAGATTATTTCAATCTGCAGCTGGAAGTAAGGGCATCGTCTGTCCCACTGCAGGATGAGCTCATCTTACTGAGGGAAATGAACACCACACAACACTGTCTTCTAAAGGCTTTGGATGACACTTTCATCCAAAAACAACAAACAAAACTTTGGCATGATTTCTATCATACATAACATCATCATCAATCACTTAGCTCAAACATCAACATATCCATTAGATAATTGCATATCCAATGACATACATTCATGAAAAGATACAGTCCATATGCTGATTGGAAATTATTACATAGTAAAATCTGATACTTATTTATACTGACCTTTGCCATTTTCTTGCAAAAACCACTGTTATCCTTCCAACACAGAGATATGTTTGGTGTGACCTTTGTCCATGAGAATTCTGTATATTTCATGAAATAATCTTGTAATAATATTAAACGTTTGATATACTTGGCAATATGTGGGATGATATAAATCAACCATGTCAATCATCAGCATAAGTTCTGAGGCACCACAGGGATCATCCTGGTTCAACTGCCAGCCTTAGCCATCTGATGACACACACCAAATCCTATAATACAAGCAACCCCACAGTGATACTTACTGCAAACCTCCAACAAAGTGGTTTTGGCCAAAAAAATCTTAAAACCAAAACACAACAAAACCAAACTAAAAGCACTCTGAGAACTGAGTTTTAAAAAAATTGGAAAAAAAAAGGAAAAAGAGCCAACAATTCAAGAAGAAAGAGTGAGAATGTAATTGAAAAGTTATCTGGGTATTACAATATTACAACAAAAACTTGGAAATCATTGTAGTGACAATTATAGCAAAAAAGGTATCAGCTGGAAAGAAAGTAATTCTGAGAGGACAAAAAGAAGATAGGGTACAAGAACACTTCCATCTCCTTTGAATCAAAATGATGCTTAGATCTCAGTTTGTTAGCAGTAGCTGCAACAGACAATCCTGCGGCACAGGAGATGTGTACAATCAAGAAGACATTTGATGAACCAAAAAGGGAGTAAGATACAGCTGTTCCTCAAGACACAGCCATGTAATTCCTGAGCCTCTCACCTTCCTCATCGTATCCATACATACATTTCTCCACCGACTCAACTCGGATTTGATCTGTTGAGTACTAGTGACCTACAGAGAAGGTGAATGCTTACAGAACACTTACAGGACTTACAGATTCACCACTCTTGTGTGGAATTTTCCATTTTACTCATTCAGACCTCTAACTTAATGAAATTTAGGTAACTGATGTGTCAATCTGCATAGTTTAACTACTTGCACCCCTCATAAAGGTGACAGGAATGATAAATTTCTCTGAAGGCACGTAGGTGAAGATATTGTTAGATTATATGAGGTGCTTCCCTCTTTCCATTAACTATATCAGAATGAAGGAACCTCCAGATATTAATCTAGAGCCATTAACTGAGAATTTTACTTCATACAGGAAATAAAAATATTTAATACTTCTGTCTGCTCCATTCACACCTAGTGAAACAGAGTCTCAGTAGACTTCCTCGTCATGCCTGAAGAGGAAAAACACTTTGTTAGGGTCTTTCACCTTCTATTTGGCACGGAGCAAATGATGGATAAACCGCTCTCAGCCTCACTGAGTCCACACTTCTTTCTCCCAAGAGATTTCTGTAGTTGCCAGGCCGTGGGAATTTGTAATGCTCCATATCGCCTGCTAAAGCAGAGCCACTGGCAGACAGGATGGCCACAGACAAGACCAGAAGCAGGGGCACTACCATGTACCCTGACTGATGCTGCTGAGACTTCAACACAGCAAAGAATTTAATCCTCTTTCATGGAATAGCTTTCATTTTTGTAACCAAACACTACTGCAAGAAATACATAATAGAAGTACTATATATGGAGTATCTCTACATACTATGTGAAGTATAATAGTTCTCCCTTTTCAGACTACAGCAGAAATAAATCCAAATTAAAAGATTTCCCAGTTCTTTCCAGGGAAGTCCAAGATTTCATCTTTCCAATTATCCCACCATGATCTCTCTACCTTCATGCAGTAGATAATGTCACCCTTCCCATTATGGCACAAAAAAATCTAAGGACAGCTGCTTTATATCAAGATTCAGAGGTGCTGCAAATGGGAAAGTGAAGTCAATTACATTCTTTTGTTTTGATAAAAAATGAAAACTTAATTAAGAAATAGTACACTTTTAAATTTAAGTATTTTTTTCTAAAGGAAAGAAAACACTTTGAGAAAAAAGACCCTCCTATATCAGGAATTTCACATCATATTCTGTATCTGTTATAAAAGCAACAAAAATTATGGAAATAACTTCGTTTTCACCTATGCCAGGGAAATCTGAATAATTTAGCGGGAGCTGTTGTCCCAACTGATGAGCAAGCATTTACTATAAAGAGTACAGAAGGAAGTTATCAAAACTTTTTTACTTTTATAGAGTTAACGCTGAAAGCTGTGTCCTGTACTGAAAATGTAACTTATAAATTTCTGCCTACTCTTGCTGTGAAAAAAATAGAAGTTACATCTGTAACACTTCTAGGTATTGAAAAGGTGACTCTTTCACCTTTTTTGTTTTCAGTAGTCATGTTTTGAAGGTAAATGGAATTTTATACTTGGCAACGATAAGGAATGCAACAGAGTATTTTTAAATTATGGCTCAAGCTGTTTTAGTGTTAAAAATTTTGGAATAAATCCTTGCAGTTAGATATTGTATTCAGATAAGACCGTGGTTTTATTCTTCTTTTATTTCTGTGATTGTAGACGTGAAGAAGTCCATAAAAATAATGAGGACACACTTGAAAAATCACAAATTAAAATTACTATTTGATGTTTGTCTAAAAAAAGCTACTCAGTAAAAGCAGACTTGGAGCTGTTTTAGCTTGATGCTGGTCTCCACCCCAGGTGAAAGGTCTGTGTCTGAGACCAGACAAGGTCACAGGGTTAGAGAAAGCATTGCCTGTGAAGGCCAAAAAGCATTCAGCTACTAAGGATGAAGAGCAGTTCCCTGTCCAGATTTATAACCTCCCCTGCTGTTTCAACAGCTGAACACTGGCATATGCTCCAAAGGAAAATGGTCTCCCACAATTCGGGCTGAAGGGGAAAAAAGTGATGCAATGGGAAAAAAGCAGCAAGAAAAAGCCTGATGCTGAGCACAAGAAAATGTTTTCACAAAGCGAACTGTCTGAACACAAAGGTTAGCTACACATGTTGATACAGCCTAGTCAGAGTTGGGTGAATTAATGAGATGTCGACGGTGGTTTAGCCCTGTAGAAAAGGGGAATTCTAGTGGAAGCAGCATGCTCCATGTCCATCATTTGATACCTTGGTTAGAAAGTACCCTTAAGCAGCTATAGCACTGAGAACATGTGGTATTATATGCAGCTAATGATACAGGCTATTTATTTGTTTGTTTCTTGGTCTTTGCTTTTTTGTGACATAGGATAGCAGCTGGAAGGCAAAACAACTATAGAGGCCTGCATTACAGTCACTGAGTGGACAATACTTCAGGAAAATAGGATTCCAGTTCTCCCTAAAGCTTTGGTGAACATGGGACATTCTCTTCCCCAGTGTCTGACTGCAATTTTTTGCATACTCTCAGTTTCTAAAGAACAGATAACAGCTTCAGATCCCCGTGCTTTTACTAAAGATCCAGCTCGAGTCATCCATCACTGAAGTGGACTAACAGCACCAGGCTACTAGGAGCTCTCTGCTACAGGAATAAGGAAGTGATTCTGGCATGGTCATCATTTTCCTTCCTAGCAGCGAATACACTAGAAATTTCCATATTGTGGAAATTCTGCCTAAGAAAGGTAAATGCCATTGGTATGAACAAGAATTAAGTACTGAAATGAACCTTTTTCAATCCTATTTTATAAGAGCTGGGGAAATAACTCATGCTCCCCTTGCATTTCCTCTCTGCCATCTGTCAACTACTTATAAGCGGAGGAATCATTTATATTTAGCACAGCTTCTATTCCAAACCTCACATATTAGTAAAGTTGACATAGCTCACTCTGTACTGCTGTTTGCACAGCTGGATATGTCAGATAAAGTAAGTTCGTCTTTTCTAAGATGAGCTTAAATCCACAGCCTACTAGTATCTTTCTTATTTACACCAACCAGTATCACATTGTTCCCATAAAGAAGGTTAGTTTTGTGAAGTCATGTTCTTAGCGCACCCCTTCAGGTCCATAAATTTTGATAAATTGCCTCAGCACACCCTCAGATCTAAGCATTCACCTTAAAGCCACGGGGTTGGTCTGATTATAAGTAAAAACTCATAGACATTTGAATTATGACATCTGCAGCTAATGACTCATTGATGGAACCTTATGCTCCTCTGGTCAAAAGGAATCCCTCTTTCCATTACGAAAGAAATTAGTTTACAAGGGTCATAGATGTGTGGAATCAGGAACACGGGCTTTGCTTACACAGAGAGACAAAGTCACCTCCAGAGACTTTCTAAAAGTTTGTTCTTTGCAACAAAAATTAAAATCTAGGAAAGTCACTTTCACCGTCATGAGGATACCCACCCAATCACTCTCCCTAGCCCGTGGTGAGAGGGAACGGATGCTGAAGGAGAGAACGTTTCTTTGCTTTACAGAGCACCATGCAGATACCAATGGTGGGACTTAGATCACAGCTTAGGACAAAAAAATATCAGGTGTGTACAGGTAGCCATCTACATGTCATCTAGAGTACAAGCTCTCACTGTGCTCCATGGAGATCTGGTCAGGACAGCCAACAGCCTCCCAGGAGTGGCTCAGCTGATGAGCCACTGCAGCAGGAATCTGTACCAAAACCTATGTACCCGGTACCAAGTGGGATGCTCAGAGTTGGCCAGGACACCTGTGCAGACATTACACACCATACCATGCTGCTGCATCAGAGGTTGTGGCCCAGCCATCTTTACTTTGGAGGACCTTCTACAAAACTAAACACCTCTAAGTAAGAGACTTGGGTGCTGTCTATTTTAGAATGGGCTGAATCATTCTTCAGGCTGCACTGACTGTTTTGGGTTGATCTCTATCAGCTCTCATGAGAGTTTAGTGCACATATCAAATATCATCTACAGACGTCAAATGTCAATGCCATAGTCAGCAAGCTGAATCCTGTCCTAAGGCACCATGTGCTGCAGCCATGACATAACTGTGTACTTTTAACTTTCCATGATTCACGGGAAGATTGCCTGGTTTGCAAAATTCACCTGATTTACAGGTAAAGACATACCCAAGCAGCCTCCATTTGGAGAAAACTGTGGTACATCAGAGCATATTACTACACTTTTGGTCCCACAGGAGGTGAGACTCTACTGCTCTAGAACCTGAGCTACCTGTTTGTTCACTGCTGTACCCCAGGAAATAAAGACCTTACAGAACCCATGAAGATGAATAACACGGTTCAGAGGCAGCAAAGGTGGGTCTTATCTCACTTAGGCTGGCTACTGGAGAGAAACAGGACCCTACACGTACCACCATGGTCAGGTTTTGGTTGCACTGACTCATCACTCCATTAGCATTTAGTCATTATGCAATGATGTACCATTTAGACATTATGCAAGTCATTATGCCCTAAAAAGTCATTCAAAATCAGGATTCTCTTCCTAGCTCATGCAAAAGGCCTGTTTACTTAGACTGGTTTGACCTTTAATTCCACAGCTTCCTCTGCTTTCTTCTGTGGTCTTAACAATAGTCCTCTCAGCCCTTCTACTACTATATGCATCTCTTTTCTGTTTTGATGACATTTTACTTGGGCCTTTTAGATCTGAGGTCCCAAAATGGCCACACAAACTTCCAAGAGGACTCTGTCTACACTACATGACATTGTGCTGCGTGGTATCAGGTCATTAATATTGATTCCTAGCTCTATCTTGGTAGAATTTTTTAACTTCAGTTGATTTGACATAGATTTTTACCTCAGTGATTGCCCACAAGTATTTCAAAATCAGTTTCCTGCAGGGAATATATTTTAATTAGCTAAGTCTTCCAATTTAAAAGTTAATCTTACGAAGCTGATCTTGAACAAAAAAGTTCCCTAGGACAAAAGAAAAATAAGTGCTAGAAGCATAGAATCGTGGAATCATTTTGGTTGGATCCTTTCCCGCTCCATAGCCCTGTGTGTGTCTAAGTGGTGTAGCAAGTCATTGACCATTTGCCCTTGGATTGTGGGGGCTTCATTCTGCTTCCTATCCCTGTCTTCCAGCTCAGGGGACTGGGTACCCAGGGAACAACTCTTCTTACCATTAATGACTGAGACAAAGAAGGCATTAAGTACCTCAGCCTCTTCCTCATCCTTTGTCACTCTATTTCCCCCCACATCCAATAAAGGATAGGGATTCTCCTTGGCCCACCTTTTGTTCCTGATACATTGGTAGAAACATTGTTATTGACTTTTATAGCAATAGTCAAACTAAATCCTAGTCGGGCTTTGGTCCCTTTAATTTTCTCCCTGCATAACCTCACGACATCCTTGTAGTCCTTCTCAGTTTTCTGCTCCTTCTTCCAGAGGCCACAGACTATCCTCTTTTTCCCGATTTCCAGACAAAGCTCTCTGTTCAGTCAGGTTGGTCTTCTTTCCTGCCAGTTTGTCTTTAGGCACATGAGGACAACCTGCTCCTGCACCTTCAGGATTTCCTTCTTGAAGAATGTCCAGCCTTCCTGGACTCCTTTGCCCTTCAGGACTGACTCCCAAGGGATTCTGTCAACTAGGCTCTAGAACAGGCCAAAGTCTGCCCTCCAGGAGTCTAAGGCCTCAGTTCTCTGGCCATCTCCTCACTTCTCCAAGAAGCAAAACCTCTATCATTTCAAGTTCATGCCCAAAATGGCCTCCAAACACCACATAATCCACCAGTCTTTCTCTGTTCACAGAAAACAGCTCAGGAAGAGCAGAATTTGATGGCAAGGTTTGGTGGCAGTGTCTGTATCCCAAGGATGTATAAAAGGTTTTCCGTAGTTAATTTAGAAACAGGCCTTCTTTTAACTTCAGTCTGAAGTATTTGCACAGCCAGGATGAACACAGCAGATAGGTGGATAAGTAAATATTTTTAGAGTGGAAGAAAGAAAATTTCTTGGAGTGACCTTTTGAAGAATATCATGTTCAGATTCGATTCATAATCAGGAATAATCATGAACTATTTTCATATTCTTTATCTCGTCATTTAAAGGGAAACATATCACAGGCCAAGTAATTGCATCTGTGCCAAAAGGTAATTTGATATTCCTTGTTAAGTGAGACAAAATAATAAATTCTCTGTTCTTTCCAAATGAAATCTGATGATAGAGCACGAATCAATGCACAAATCAATATATGACCATCTTCACTAACAGTTTAAGAGGAACTTCTGGTAGTCCTTACAGAAACAACAATACACTCTACCTGGCAAAAAGTTAAAAAGCAAACTTACTGTGCTTGTGAACCATTGATTTGAAAAAGTCTCTGGGTGTCTCAAAGGAAACTTGAGCAAGTCCAATAGTGTATGATCAGCAGAGATGGATAACTGAGAGGGGACAGAAAACTGAGCTTCCAGCACTATGGAAATAAATTGTTAGCCACCTACTGAGGCCTGTGAAGCTGGCAAGAGCTAGGAGAGATGAAAAACACGCAATGAAGTGAGATGCTTCTGTGCTTGAATACGTAAAGCCATGCCTACTGAAATACCACTTTAAGGTTTTAAGAAAAGAGAGAAAATAGGCAAAATGTATCATAGATACTGAGCACTTGACTGTATTTTAGCATATTTCTCAGAGCCTTACCTAAAACATGAAATCAAATTGGTTGGTGAAGCAGGATTGATGAATGCAGGTAAAGTGTCTGAATGCTGAAAAATGACTGCAAGTGACATTACAGCCCAGTACTTATTGGGGCAATGGCCCAAGAAATGTAGTATCAATAAACACAGTCAGCAGTGAAGCAGGAGGATAAGGACAGAAAATAATACCTTTTCAGAGGTTTAAATGTGGGCAGAAAATAATAAATTAATTCAACAGAAACCATTTACAAAAGAATGAGGGCCCTGAAAGATCACTTCAAGTGATAATCTCCCTGGTACAAGAGACCTCCTTTCCTTAGGTGGTTATTTCAAGCAGAGAAAAACGCAGTCTTAATCCTGAATGGAAGTTAACCGTGGCACTAAAACTACTATTAAGGACAGCAACCTTGATTCAGGAGGAGAGATAAAGTTCAAGGATAATGAAAATGCCAGACCGGTCATGTCATGAGTACCAAATCCATAAATGTGTGAACTCAATAGTGTTTATCTGAAGGAAGAAACTGGGGCAAACTTGGGCAAACATAATTAGGGAGTAATTAAACCCTACCTATAAGATAATTAGATAAAATTGTTGTAATAAAAAAACCTCACTGCTTTACATTTCCTCTTTTCGAAAAAATAGGACAATATATTATATCAATTTTAATGCTTTTACTTCACTGGTTGTTAAAAAGTGCTCAAGCAGCCAGGTGAAAATTACCACCAGGTGAAAGACAGGGGAGCTGGCAGAGAGCTGCCCAAGCCCTGGGGCTCATTTCCAGGGGAGGCAGGAGGGAGCAGTGTGGAGGAGAGGTATCACCAGCCTCTTCTTCGCTGGGAGCCATTCAGGAGGGTGCAGGTTGGAGCAAGTCTTGCTTTCTGGTTTGCACACCTCAGGTCCTGCACATCGGGAATCTCGGTCACGCAAGAGAGCATTAAGTCAGGGGCTGAGTGCCGGGGCAGACTGCTCATGATAGAGCCATCTAGTTTACGAATTTGTAATTATTTTAAAGACAGCTGGCAAGGGAATGCTCCTAAATCCTCATCATGTTAATTGGCTTTTTCTAACAGGGCAATCCTCATTTATAAAATGTGGTTTCCCTAAGAACCCAATGAGTAATCTGTGAAAAAAAAGCACATCCCTCTCATGCTTGAGATTCATGCATCAAAGCAAAAGGTGAGGTTTGATGAAGTCAACCTGCACAGCACAATGAGTACAACACTGCATCGGCAAGGTTTCCTCCAGGAGATAACTATGGTCAGAAAATCATTATAGCAGTTGCTGTTAATAAGAGGGAGGAAGAGTGATTCACAAACAAGTCCTGTAAGTTGCCTACAGGAGCACCACAGGGAGGAGTCCTGTTACTCATTATGCTGTGTGTCAGCTCCATCGAGGCCAGAAGCGCAGCAGAACAATGGTCAAGACGTCTTGGGTGGCCAAAGGTTTCTTACATTGTTTTCACATTCATTGTGCACTTGAAATTTTCTCAGAAAAGAAAGGAAGCTTTTGGGCCTGCCTGTAAGAGGCTTATTCCCCATATAAATGATATGACTTGCACTTCAATGACATATAAATGTATATATACATCTTCACCACCCCACAGAACACAGGAGAAAGTATCCATTTTCAGCACTTTTCAAGCTTATCATTCAGAAGAGCAGTTGGAAGAATACATAGGCTTATACCATGGTTGTCCCCTATTCCTTTTATTTGTATTTAATTTTGCAGGGACAAGGTTCATTTTGTAGACAGTCCCAAGAAGGAAAATTCTTTTATTCCGCATTTTGTTATTATAAACGCGTGTGGAGTATGTTGTATGGTTTTTCAGGCTGTATGGAATGAAGGAAAAAGGAGTTTTCAGTCTTTTAATGCTCCATGCTTGGGGAAGAGGCATAAGAAAATGGTCCATGGAGATCCTATATTATTATTTGAAAGATTTTTATTTTTCAGGCCTGGTCAGATTTTATGACTGGCACATTTCCAAGAATGCACCTCTCAAGCACTGAGGTTTATAATGATTTCTCCTTACGCTATTTATCTCACTCTTCCAGTTGCAGTGCATTTATCCTCACACAGACAGAAGCATGACAGGAGAGGAGAGGAGACATCAAAGTGATTCTGCCAAACAGAGGAGTATGGATTTCCCACTCCCTTCCCTGAAGGATATTTTCAAGAAAACGCAAGGTTTTGCAATGCACAAATATATTAGCAGTGCAAAGCAAACAGGAAAGGCTGTAACATTTGCTGAGGTTCTACTGAACTAGCTCGGACTGTGTGTAGAGGGCGAGAAGGATCTGGGGCCTGGCAGTTTGCCCTGAAATGCACAGAGGTTACAGGATGTCCTCTGTGCTTCCCCTTTTCTTCCACCAACTGCAACTCAGAAAATAATTTGCTCTCAGTCCAAAAGGGAAAATGCAAAACAGCCAACTCCTATCTGATTTTTGCAATATCTAGACTTGCTGGATGACTTGTTCCCTCCATTTCTTTTTAGCTATGTAGCACAGCAGTTACTTTCAACATCTCTCTGCCGGAACACTGCCACGGTAAATAAGAGACATATTTCTCAGCAATCCCAACTCCTTTCTTTAAATACTCACACCACAGATTTTTCAACACAACATTTGGGGAGGTGACACTGCTATTTATATAAGAACATATTCATTCTGAGATGGGATATAGGACTTAACAAAAGTTGTTACACAATGGAGCGGCAGTGAAAGACAGCTGAACACAGTCTACTAAACAGTAAAATGTTGGAACTTACAAGCTTTTTTCCAAGTCAGAAAAAAACAGAAATTTTTAAACTTTAAATCCACCTTTAATAATCTTAAATGGGAAATAGAGAAGACAGTCTTTCCTTTTTTACCAAAAAAAAGGATGAGAAAGTATTTTCAAATGGATTTTCAAAGGTACCAAAGGAGTTAGGTGCTCAAATCTTGGCATAAGTAGATTCTGTAAGCTTCATTGCAAATCACAGCTGTAATGTCCATAAAAGAAGGCCTATTTTGCAGCCAAGGCACTTTACTAGGACTCAGTAGATTTGGGATTCGTGCCTGGCTCTGTCTAAATCTGCAAGCCATTTGCCCTCTCTGTGCCTCAGTTTCTCTTTCTGTGTAGCACCACTGAGGCTGCACAAAGAAGTTCTCAGGATGCAGTCACTGTAATGTAGGGGACACACGTTTATTTAATTTACAGTAATTTTTGACAACTAGAAGTAAGAAGTGGGATTGAACATAAGACTTACTATACATGCATGGAAGAATAGTCATGTTAATCACTCAGAAGAGAAAGAAATAAAGCAGTACTTACTGCTTCCCTGGTAAAAATATGTCATAGAAGATATTTCCTCAGAACTTTAAATAAGGCAAGTCTTTCCCCCTAAACAGGACAATCTTAGTCATTATTGTGGTGAAGTAGCTTCACTCTATGAAGTAATATCTAACCTCATTCAAAAAAGTCAGGAACATAGAGAAAATGGGAATGTGCATGATGTCAAACATTATGACCACAGTGTGAGAGTGGTCACAGAAGCAATGCCTGGCTGCTTGGTATCACCCTCAGTAGGGCCAGGCAAGCTCAGCAGAATAATAAAGTAGCTGAAATTGGAGCTATACTCGTCTGTAGACTAAGCTGAACATGAACTGGGACTTCAGGTCTCTTAGTTTTGCTGTAATGCCAAGCTTTGGGCTTCGAAACCATAAAAGATGCAGATCTGCCTGATAGTGGGTGCATCAGGTGGGAGTGGGGATGACTCAGCCCAGCTGCCTCCTGGGTCCCCCAGTGAACACATGCTGAGGAACCAGCTTTTGGGCCCTCCAGACAAGACAGCACCATCACTCACCCTCCAACTTGCTAACCTGAATTTAATCACCGAGAGAAGGTCTTGTCTGTCCTCCTCCCTGCAGCCCTCCAGGGAGGCTAGCCCTGGTGTGGACATGCATTGGGGGACACTTTCTAAACCTGTGTCCTATTCATGAAGCAAAGGTAAAAGGTTTCCTTTCACCCTTGCTAGCCCTGGCCTGCTGATGCACTTTGGTGCTCTGGTTTTATCGAGGCAGACCTCAGGCTCTGCCCTCAGGGCTACTTGGCAGCAGGACTGAGAGAAGGCACTGCAGCAGTGCATCTGTGATTTGGGGGTCATCACTTGCCACAATATCTCCGAGGCTACTGTTCTCCTGGTACCTTCAGTAGATCCATACATGGATTCTTCAGAGGAGAGTATGCAGAAATCTGTTCAAGAGAAATGCTGAAGAAAAGTAGCCCACAGGAGCAATCCCTTAACAAAGCCAATCCAAAACCACTGCAGAAAGATTTTGCAACCACTCATGATATGCCAGTTTCTCTACTCCATTAGTCCCCTTTACTTGGGTCAGCTACATCCCAACACAATGGTAATTTCTTCTAAAATTTCTCCTGATATATTCAACACACAGCTCATATATGCTTTTCATTTATTTTTACAGTGTTCTGGATTACATTAAAATAACTTTGTCCTCACTGGGGATATCTCTGATTACTCACTTCTAGTTTAGTTCCTCGTTTGTGTTCAGAGAGGAAAGGGGTTCAAACTAGAAACCTGAATCTTCAGGGAGAATGCAGATTTGGGACTTGAATTGCCTTCTTAACTAAATGATCCTGCAACCTCAGACCTTCCTCCAGAGGAGACATGGGGATCACCATAGTCATGGCTTACTGTCAGCTACCCGCCCTGGTGTTTCTCTTTGCCTCAACACCATGGTCCTGAACTTACAGCTCAGCTGAAACATGAGCAAAAGGGAAATCATGCCAGTTTTCTCTGTGTCCATATTAACCAGGATTTTAAATATCTTTGTTTCTGCAAGGGATTCAAGCCATTTCTCCAGATCCCTCTTGAAGTGCGGTGTGTTAAATTTCAAAGGCACATTAGGTTTTCTTCCTGTCTCTGGTGTCCAAACGAGATGAATCTGCATAAAAGGAGGTCCACAAATGAGAAAATAGGACCAGGTCCACTGATACCATTAGCTTACACATGAGAGCTGAGCGGGCAGTTTATCTGCCGTTTCCTTGTATTCAGGCCAGCTCTAACTTCTGGCACTTGTCCCGCATAGATGAAAACATTTTGGGTATTAACAAGGTATAGCTGGAGTTGAAAGCACAAGAACTGCAAGAGACACCCTATATTCCCTGGATGTTTTTCCATCTCAGCTGGAGAAAGCAGATCTAATTCTCACCCCTTTACTCCACTAAAGTGGTCCAATTGGAATGGAGAAGGGGACAAAAAAAGGCAAAACAAAAAAAATACTATAAAATCATAGCCTGTAGATAAACAGTTATTAGGATTACCAAAACAAAGCACTTGAAGGTATTGTACAGCTTTGGAGGTGATCAGTTCTCTGGAAGATCCAGATGTTTCTTAGAACTTGCTTAGAAATAGGTACCAGTGGTCTCGAGTCTCCTGAGAAACCAGTATAACCATTACATACTCCATCAACTGGGCTGCAGTTCTATCTTCTCTGCTGCCAGGACCAGAACCATTCGTTCATCCAATCACAGCTTTCAGATCTTCAGCAGGAGACACCTCTCTGGAGCTCCTGTGAATGTCCAGTTGCATACCCTCCTCATTTCTGAGCATGTTTCTGACTGTGTGTGGACCTCCGCACTGTTCAGAGCACAAACCAGATGAACTCCAGCTGGTTATCCACATCTCATACACCTCACACACATACATGGAGACAGAATTTTATCCAACATATAGAATCATAACTCTGCCTTTGATACTCAGGCCTCCATTTGGAAACCCTGTTCCCAAATAATTTATAAGTAACTGGCAGAAATAGATTGATATAAAACATGAGAGTAAAATGAATTATAATGTCAAGTTAACAAAAATGCGGAGGTACTCATTCCTGGCAGGAAAGCATTGAGGGGTGAGCCCACGAGATGGGGGGTTACTTTGTGTGTATGTTTGGAGGTCTTAAGCACCTCGGGGCATCCTGGCAGACTCCATTGAGGAACTCCAGCAGTGGGAGTTTTTTACCTCCACCTTTTTACCCTCCTGCCCCCTTTATAAAAAGACACATTAATCTCCTCTGTGTATTTACGGCAGCCTTTGCTAGCTGCATTGAAACAGTTCACCTTGAGATTTGGTTCAAACACAGCAAGTCCCCTGAGTTTTTTCCCCAGCTGTTAAGAAAGAAAAATTATTTGAACACTCACTTCAGGAAAGCTACAGACAAAGGCATTACCTCTTTCCAGATGTGGATTCTGCCTGACTTTGAAGTGAATTTATTGAGCCATCCTTGAGACCGTTGTTCATGTTCTGTCATTATGTTAAACTGTTAATTGTCCTACTTTCCAACATAATGTGCATTAGAGTCATTAAGATACACTCTTTTTCTCTCTAGTTATCCAGTCTACTTTAAAAAGACATGTATTATCTGAGTCTCTGAGGTCTTGAGTATTTTCACCTGTCCTGTGAAAACTTGCCATTTATTCTATTGGAGGCAGAAATCAGGCTCAAGATGTTCCCCTGGCATGAAGAAAGATTCACGGGTGAAAAGCATAAAATAATAAAGAATATACAAATATTTTAATGTCTTAAATTTTAAGGGAACATAGTCACTTTTCTAGGAAGTTGCAGGTGCACCTTAAAATGTTATAGTGTGCTTTAGCTGACCAACTCCATACTGACAAGCTCGTTGATGTTCAGAATAAACAGGAGCATTCTTTCAATGGTTAAAATCTGTAGATAAGCGTTGGGGTCAGTTTATTTTCTCTTGAATAATAGCACTTTTCCAAAACACTCTGTCTGCTCCAGTCCTGTTCATGCCCTCCCAGTTTTAATACAGCACAGTCCACTAGCAGGAATACTGAATACCACTAATACAGATTTAAGGGATGCTGAAATCAATCTCCTGCACCTTCCTCAACTGAGATTAGAATCTATCCCTAAATTTATAGCTCAACATTAGCTAAGTAATAAAGTTTTGTTTTCATTTTTTAACTAGAAGGTCTATTATGTCCCCACAATTCTCCTGGCTGGTTCACAACTAGAGAAATACATAAGAGGCCAGAAAATTTATTTCACCGCTTCAACAAGAAATTAATAAAATTGATTAGCCACAGTACCTCAAGGCTTAGATCCATGCTTTGCAGAAGAAATTCGTAATATCCTGAAAGTTGAAATCCCGAAATATCATTTCACTGCTGTGAATAAGACCAAATCAGCTATTTGCTGCACTCAGTAAAGATACAGTACAGTGAGCAGAATGATAAGCCTAGCTCGCTGTTAGCACTGTAACGAAAGCAGCAAACCATGAAAAGGTTAATCCCTGCCATTAAGAGTGACTATAACACACCTTGTTGATATTAATAAGGTCTTTGAGCTTTATTTTATAAAAGGCTTAATAAGTCATAGTGGGAAGTTGACCCAAATATGCTTCTGATGCTTTTCTGTCATCGTATGATATGCCTACTTTGCAACTGGTAGAGCAGGATGCTCTGTAGATCCTGTTCCTTAATCAGAGATTAAAGCAGCTATCATGGTTGTAGACATGGAAAACTCTAAGAAACAGCGTGTGTCTTACAGAGTTTTATAGTGTCATTCAAGACCTATGCTGAGACCCACAGCACAGCATCTGGAACTCACAATCAGGATCATAGCCTCTACCCCTTTTCTTTCCTGCATTTCATTTCTCTGCTATAAAAATGAAATATTGTCAGCATTACACTTTTACTTAATCCATTCCTTTACTGCTAATAAGGTGGCAGGATCTTTAATGGCTACTCCATCTAAATCTAGCAAGACTAAAACCCCTAAGAGAGTAAAGCATGTGCTTGAGCAGTCACCCAAGAAGAATACACTATCAAAGCTCTTACCAAACTGCAACTGAGGAGTGGCTTTACGTGTAGAATTTAAAGATAAAATGCAAATATTTCCTAATAAATGGTATATTCAGTGCTTTTAGGGTTTGGGGGCTTTGCTGATTTTTCCCTGAAGTCCTATTGGGTGTTCTCTCTGTTCAAAACTGTTCCACAAGCAATTCATGCACATAGTTTGCAGATTGTTCCCAAGCAATTTAAAGGATGTGTCAACAAACTGGCAGCTAAGACCTGTTAACTGGTTTTAACTGAATATATCAGACACATTATATTCTACTGGGTTTTTCCCCTGTAGTTAAATTACTGGTATATATTCACACCCGTTTTAAGGTGCAAGAACAAAGTTACTCCCCACCTGGACCCCAGCCATTTAAAAGAGAGCTTCCCATAAAGAACTGTGAAGACAAGTTGTCATCCTTAACCAAACTTCTCCAAAAAGTCATCACTTCAGTACTGTAAAGTAGTAAATTAAAACCTTGTTATGGGTAGGTACTGAGCAGAACAGCAGCAGCAAAGTGGTTATATGCTACCATAGCTCCTTGCTGCAGTATTATCGTAGCTCACTTGTATGTCATCCACTTTCCTTCTCTATTTAATTGTGAGAGCACTACAGATATGTATCACATAATGCTTAATGCAATAAGGTGCAACTTGTGGCCAGGCAAATATTAAATTTACTGCCAAGTGAAATACCTACCAACAATCATAACTATTTTGCTGAAGATGAACAAAAAAATGAAGATTACTAGAGCTGAGAAGAAATCTTGGGTTGTGTTTGTTTCTCTGCTTGTTTGGTTTTAGGCAAGCAACTTTCTTGGTAAGCTTAACCCAGCAGGTAGCCAAAGACCAGACAGCCACTCGCTCACTTTCGCCTGCTCCCAGTGCATTGGGGTAAAGAATTACAGAAAAAAAAGTAAAATTTGTGGGTTGAGATAAAGACAGTTTAATGAGACCAAAAGGGATGGGATAATAACAATAATAGAATTAGAATGTAGAAAACAAGCAATTGCTCACCACCCACCAATTGATACACAGCAGTTCCGGAACTGCAGCCTCTGACCACTTTCCCCCTAGTTTACATGTTTAGCATGATGCCATATAACATGGGAAATCCCATTGGCCAGTTTGGGTCAGCTGACCTGGTTGTGTCTCCTCCCAGTTTCTTGTGCCCCCAATAAATTAGCTGGTGTGAGCGTGAGAGGCACTGCAAAGTCCATGACTAAGTGTAAAAACTGCTTAGTGACAGCTGAATCATCAATGTGTTATCAACATTATTCTCATACTAAATTTAAACCAGGGCATTATACCAGCAACTAGGAAGAAAATTAACTTTTTCCCAGCCAAAACTGGGACAATAGTTGAAAGTAGAAAAGCTTCAACTTCTTGGTTGACAGATTAGAAATAAAGCTAGCACACAAAGGTGACTGAATAACCTTAGCCAGGGTAACATTTTCTCACATCCTATTCTTGGATGTTTGCATGCTCTTGCTCTTGGTGTGTTGTTCTTGATTTCTCCTCTCTGTAGCAGAAAGTCAAAAGCTCTTTTCTGATGTCTTTTTGGCTTCTCATCAATCCTGCTCAAAGGTACACAGGTCATAATTATGGCCTTCTTATGAGAGAATGGCTTATGAAGTGTATTTTTAAGTGGTTTCTGAAGGCTGTGTGGTAGGTCTTTGTCTCCCTGGGAGCCCACTTCAGCCCCATCTCACGGTGCCATTAACATAGAAGCCATAACAGCCCATTTCTTGGGATACTCAGGGAACATAAAATCAAGGAATACATATACCTGATGGGGAATGGCAGCTGCAATGCCCTTTGCTTCGTTGGCTTGTTACTAGCAATCTTTGATTCTGAGTGTGTGGAAAATTGAGTGCAAAATGCCACAAATCATTGCTAAAATATTTATGAACACAAAGATGTAACGATAAGGTTTCTGATGCTGTTGTCATGATGAGTAACACTATGTATGCGACCTCAGCACAGCTCACTCAGTGCCACTGTAATTTCTGTTCAAAAATTATTCATCCCAGCAGAAGGTCATGCCATCTCAGTGGGTTGTCATGAATTTCCCAGGCAGTGTGTGAGCACATGTTTGGATTTAATGAAAAAAGCCGACTCCCGTAAGTTAATGATAGAGGTTGTTGCAAGGTCTAAGCAAAGCAATTATTTTAAACTACAAGCCAACAAAACATTCTCTTTGTTTGTTTTTTTCTCAGCGTTATCCTTGACTTTCGGAGCTGGAAGACAGCTACAGGCAAGGGGGCAGCCAGACTAGTCAAGGAGGAGCTGCAATTAGTTTCCAAAGCCCCTCTGAGTAGTAGAGGGAGTGCATGAACACCCCTCCTGAGGCTTTGGTGTGGAATAAGGTACCCATCTATACATTTTAAACAGGATCTGCCCCCAGGTTCACCTGCTAAATCAAAGGCAAATCCTGGTGGGAAACAAGCAGGAAATGAGACAATGCCGAAGATAAGGTTATAAAGGAAACTTTGGGGGAAACAACACGAGCAGCCAATAACTGGAGACCACGTCTGCCTGATGGAAATCCAGTAAGTAAGATTTATCTTTCCCAGACAGTGCTGAAGAACAAAGAGAAAACTGAAATGCTTAGAGATATGAAGGAACTGGGAACATGGGTTTTCAGCATGCACACGGAGGAACCCAGCAAAAAAGGGAAGGCTTTTTGCCATACCCAGAAGTGGGAGCAAGCAGGTGGAGAGAAATATACAATTGTGTTACCCTTTTGCTGTGCATAGAAGTAAAGTTTTGTTGAAAAAATCCCTTTATTTTCAGAGATGCTTTTTGCAGGTGTCAAGCATTGGGGCTATTCTGCTAACCCAGACAACAAAAAGGCAGAAATGAATCCCAAATCACGTACTAAGTAGAGTGACTCTGGCTTAAACTAAGTAGAGTCACTCTGGCTTAAATGCAGGCTGCTTCATCACCCTGACTGATTCATCACATCTTGCTTCTGCTCCCGCTCCAGCCTTCACATCAGGTGTGAAATGGGTACAGAGGTGTCCAACAGCAGCTTGAGATCTCTGTGTCCTCCCCATGGGTTCTGATTGTTTCTCAGAGGAATCACTAGCTCAGCTCACTAAATGGAATCATGTGTTTGGTTGGTTCTCCTGCTCTTCCTGGTACTGGATTTCCTGACACTGCCAGCCCTGCGGGAGTAATGAGGCTGGTCCCCTCAGGCAGCTTCCACAGCTGTTGATGGCAGCCTTCCTCACAAGTCCAGTGTCAGGCTTCCAAGGGTGAGAAGAGAAGACAATAGGTGAAAAAGGAAACTCAGGAAGAAAATTAAAAAAAAAAAAATTTAGAAGTGGGGGAAAAAAGAGTAAAGGGGAGGGCAGAGAGAGATGTGTGAAAGGAAACAAAGAAAAAAAGATAGCATTCCATTTTACATTTTAGTTCTCATCTTTATCTCCCACCTGTTTCTTTTTAAACATGGCAAGGTTTCTGTGACACAGAATAGCCATCGTAACTCCCTTGTGCCTTTGCACCTTCAGACATAATACCTGAAACCTGTATTTTTTTTTGTCATCTAAAACCAACTGAAAATAAGAACAGTATGACAAAAGAAGTAGGATAGGTTTTTTGTTTTAATGCAGTAGTCTTGGAGAATGCCTAAGGCTTCCAGACTGTCTTACAGAAGCCTGGAGTGTCACATTTGCTCTTCAGTCATGTCTTACAAATTGAATACAGTATGGCCCATCTCTTGTCCAGAAAACTGTTTGTAATAACTCTTCCTTTATTTTCCCCCCAAAGTTTCTGATGCAGTGTTAAATGGAAGAAATAAACTTATGCCTGCATTGGGGACACATGGGCACCATACGAGGTGGAGCATACACATACATGCAGATTGCAAAGCTGGTCCTGGATCACTTTACCTGAATGTCAACATCAAATGCTTCTCAGTGCCGCATTTGAACTTATATTGACTAAGTAGTCAAAAGTCTGATTTTAGTTATTTTTATGTAAATCTAGCTAATTTTGTTATGGTACATATAGTTACTCCAAAAATGAAGATAGAAGCATTTCCTAAAAATTTCACCCAGAAATATTTCCAGCTGAGATTAACATGATATAGTTTAAAAAGTTGACTGTAATGTTAGGTTGTGATATCCATAAAAATTACTTTTAATTCCTTTCTTTGATCTTCAAAGTCAGTTTGTCATTGGTGTATCTCAGGTTTTGTGTTCTCTTCTCAGTATTGATTACATACTTAATTTCCAGTAGATTAAAAGGTTTATTCTTGTTAATCTATTTTCTACTGGCTTAATGGATTTGGGCGTAACAAATTCAAAGGTGGTACTTATTCTCAGACCCCAAAGTATGTGCTTAAAAGTATATAAAACATTCTAATCACAGTGCTCCATAATTCCTAATTAAAAGTCTATATTCCTTGATATAAAAAGTGAACAGTTAAATATCAGCATTCATATCAAATGAATCTTACTCCAGTGAATTTAGCACAGATTTAAATAATGGGATATGTTACACTTTGGTGTAAAATGATCAGAAAACTGATGAAAATGCAAAGTTGGGCAGTTTATTCTTTGGCTATACTGGTCATGCAAGTCCAAGTCATTTGGCAAAGATGGTGTCAAGAGAAAAGTTCCTCATAAAAACTGCCACTATTCAAGCTGATGTAAAGCAAACATAGTAAATTTAGTTCCATATATTACTTAAGCAAAGCAGGTCATATCTCAGAATTTTCTACATAGCTCAGGTCATATCTCAGGAGATTTACTACAAACTTACTGAAAGGTTTGTAGCTGTAACCTGATAGGATGTGCAGCCTTCCATTCTCTAAGCATTGTATGCCTGAGGGAGGTTTTGTTGTCTTGAATAGATTTTCTTCCATCTGCTACCAGCCTAAGTGAAAGAATCAAGCTCTGCATGTAGATATTCTGCTGGTTAACTAAAAACCTGAGGGAAAATTGGATGATGGCGTTCATCATATTTTCTCCACCCCTAAGATGTTGTAAGACACGATCAAATGCAATGCAGGATGCTTAATGTTATTTGCATATTTTCTCATCATTTTATTCAAGATGCTGGGAAAAAAAGTTGCATGAAGCAAGTATCTCTTTTCGTGGATGACAAATGTAAACTATTTTAAGGTGTGTTCAAGGACAGTTCTGTTCATTTCAGACTTCCTTTGGTGGTTCAGGCTTTGCAGTTTTTTCAGCCTCAATTGTTATGCAGGACATTGAAAGCTATTGAAAATTTCATAACATTTGTACTTGAGAGACATGCGAGTGTAGTAGTACAAGTCTGATTACTTTGGTTTAAAATATATTAATGCTAGAGAATAATTTTTTAAGTGTAATTCATTTCTGGCTTACTTGTGATGACTTGAAGAGTGGTTAATTACTGCTTGGAGGCAAAAATTGTGGCACAAAGGTCATTAAGAAAAAGAAGTATTTAGGGAGTGCAAAAAAAAGGCAGGGTTGGGGTTTTTTTAGATCTGGTTACTTTGTCCAGAAGGGGATACATTTTTATAGCATGCATAAAGCAGAAATATTTATCTTGAAGCAAAACCACACTGCTTTCCTTTCTGATTTTAGAACCAACTATTTGATTGCTCTATAATATTGTTAGACAGATCATTGTTACTAGTTTCTATTGCAATACTTTCCCTGCCTTTGAACTGGAAATTTTAAGGTTATTTGGCTTAATATTATAGGTAATTCTCAGCTCTCCCTCAAATTCTGTTGATGATACCTGGAGAAAATCTCCCGAAGAAAACGTGGTGAAGCTATAAGAAACATTGAAAAAAATTCTAAATATTTTTTATGTTTTAATTGCATTAACTTCATATTCCCTCAAAATAGTCTTGAATTTGACACTTGCCATGTTAATCCAGCACATTTCCTCTCATCAGCATCATGCCCAAACTCGACTGCCTCCTGTTTCTCAGGAAATCTGTAAGAAACTGGTTGAAACAAAAGCACCTTGCAAACTTTGATCCAACAAAGGGAGTCAGGTTTTTAGGTGAGCACCTCAGCCTAACCATAAACCGAGCAAACGAATTCGCTGTCTCAGAGACCTGATCAGAAATGGGATTTGCTACTGCCTGCCTGAAAGAGAGAGGCAGAGAACAAGACTGTTACATCAACTTAGTTAATGGAAACCAAGAGAAAACCATTTTCTCAAACATACAGGAGCTCAAAGAGCACATTTTTTAATGGGAAACATAAATATTCATGTTTCTTGGAGTAAAATAGAGGTGTTGAATTTTGAGAATTTAACAAGAAAAAACGTGTATTTCTGGTTTAAGTGCTCAGACTCCTACCCAGAAAAAAACCTCTTGTTAGTAGATATTTATCACTCCATCTGGATTGCATGCAATTAATAGTCTGCCTTTTTTTTTTTTTTAATTTGCTTCACACAAAAAGGCATTTTTCTCCATCTTTTTCTATTTAATCCAAAGTTTAAATCAAGATGGTTGACAACAGCAGAGAGCCCTGCCTTCATCCCAGAGCACCTGTTTCTTTCCCACGTTCCATCCACCAAGAAGTCCCTTTTCAGTGTGCTGAGCCATAGTCCATCCTCAGTAAACTGAAGCAAAAATGAAACCATTGGAGAGTTACCTGAGTTCTTGATATCTCAAAGTAGTCACTTTTTATTAATTTGATTAATTTACGGCTAAAGCCTTTATGAAAAACTGGGTTCTAACAGGCTCTGAAATAGATTTTGCTTTAATTAGGCACTTGCCTCTCCCTTGAGAACAGATATGCATTCACAGCTACACACTTTGTACAATGCTAGAATCTTTCTCATGGCTGGCACAGGCTTCTCAGTTACAGGATTGTTTTATGTGCATATGGGATGAGGTACATATATTATGATTTCTTGTTTTACCTTTTCCTCACGTATTTAGTATGTACCTTATTATCACCCAGGAATGGCCATACCAGGTCATATCAAAAGTCCAGTAGCTCATTCTCCTCTTTGATTGGAGCCAAAAGTAGATTCTTAATATAAAATTTAAGTTTTAAGGAAAGCATGGAGCATTACGTCCTCATTATACTGTCTCAGTTTCCAATTTTCTGTTACTCAGAGAAGTCAGCATGACTTAGAGAATACAGATAAATGCACACAGAGGACTTCCAGTCAGTAAATTTGTTTTAATCTCTGAATATTCCGGACTTGCATGACTTGCAAGGATAAGAAGAAAAATAGCTCTCTGCTGCCACGGTGGGAGAAAGGGGAAGAGCTAACTTGGGCATACTTTATTTAGGTAAACTAAATTCAGCCAAATATATGTATGCTTCCTGTTGTATTTTTCAAAGAGATATTAAATGGCACATGAAAATGTATTTCTTAAAGGGGCACTGAAATGCACCCTGTAACCACATAGCACCCCAAAGCTGCACTCCCATGCACCCAAGAAGCTGTAGGCAAGTGGGAAAGAAATACAACCAATATGTTACATCAGATTTTCACTGTTAAGTTTCTAATGCCTTGAAGTTGAAAAGATCAGGAAGAAAAACTTATTTCCATGATCACTGTCACTAGGTTGCTTGACAGATTAAACTGAATTTCCTTAAATTGAGTTATGTGCTCTGACCTGGTTCATAGACTGACTTCATTATATTCTGATTTCTGCCACCAGAGCTTATCTTCCAAACGTGTAATTTTAATAAAATTATTTTTCTCTTTTTAGTGTCAATACCTCCCACTGACTGTCAAAACAGTTCCTTAACAATTATAGTTCATATTCTCAGAGGTGCATGAGTTGTCATGTTACACACAAGTCTTTATCACCCTTTCTCATTTTTACACGTACCTTTTATTTCCCTCCTCCTCTCTTTCTCTTCCATGCAACTCTGAGGGGACGAATTCCATCATTAAGGCTCCAGTGATGTTGCACATGGAGGGGACAGAGAGCAGAGCACCAATCTAATGTGTGATGTACACACACGTGTGCAGCCTCAAGAGCCCATGCTCAGCTGAGCAAATGACTTCACAGCAGGGCTGTCAGCCAGGAACTAAAGATTCATGTTTGGCCAGAAACAAAAAAAGGTAAAAGATATGGAACTATGCTTTCTGCATGTAATTCAGTGTATTTGGATTAAGCCAAGAGCTTTAAACAGCTCTTAAATCCAGATGGTGAGAACGTTAATGTATGTATTGATGTAGAATTTTGAACAACAAACCCAACAACAAACAACTGTTTCAGTTCAGGAGATGTGCTGGAATCCTTTAAGTTTTCATTTTCACCTTCCTGCCTTGGCCCAGGAAGTGCAGGACTCGAACCCAGAAGGCCAGGCTTATTTTGTTTCCTTGGCATGGAATTTACATCTATGCCCAAATGATAATTTTTGTTTATCAAATATGGAAAGAACAGAGATACTCTAAAGCAGAATATATATGCCTGTAAATTCTTCAGGGATTACACAGGGGGTCTGCCAGAAGCCTTTAAACTCTGTCATTATTAGAATAATTTCTCAGGCCCATGTATCCAGCTGCCCACTCTCATGATTTTATCAAGAATCTCCCGGTAGCAGACACAACATTCTCTTCTGGCATCTGGAGATTACATGACAATTTCCACTTTCATTTATACTGAAAAAAGCTGCCAAGTTCACAAAGAAGATCTTGAAACCAGGAAAAAAATATAAGCAGCAAATAAAAAGACCCAATTTTTTAAAACTGATTTTGAAGTCTGTCTCACCAGAGTCTGAAGGCATCCCTTATGATTTCAGGCTGGTGATTACTGCAAGCAGTTGAGGCTTAGCTCTGAGGCTGGCTCTGACCCCTGCAAATTTGTACAGAGGTGGGATTTAGGATCTTGGCTCTTGGTCTGACTAATCTAGGAAATAAAAGATGTTTAATAAGGAAGAAAGTACAGCTGGGGAAACGAGACATCTAGTACTCAGTGAGGGACAAAGCCAAAATGAGGGATGAGCCCTCAACAGAGACAGAAATGGTATCAGTATCTTGGTCACAATACACCTGGCTGTGGTCCTCACCAGCCATTAATCGCTTTGGGATTCTTCAAGATAAAGAGACTTCCCTGAGTACTGGTTATCATTACTGAACCATGCAGATCTGTTTTCACAGCTGGATGCCCTGATGCCCACAGCTAGTGCTGCTTGGAGCAGAGCTCATTCAAGCCACCTGCCAATGCAACTACATAGATCAGCCAAATGCCAGGATTGAAAGTGTGTCTATGCCTTAAAATTAGTTTCTTTGCAATTTAAATTAGATACATCAACCTAATGTTTGATTCCTTAGTGACAGTTTGAAGGACATCCCAAAAAAAGAAAACCCTTGTCCAGACAACACTGGCACTTTATACATTGACAATAAATCTCCCCATATCTTAATTTGCAGTATGAGGAAAAATAGCAAAACTTTAAGAAAGGTAATTAATTTCTACACTGATAAGAATCTCCTTTGTAAAACAGAAAAACATTTCACTCTTTTCAGGCTAAAACCGTTCTGAAAGAGCTTATCTCAAAACCCTTTTCCTCATTTCATTAAGTGCCAAGATTTTATCAGGCTGAGTCAGGTGAAGACCAAGGGGCAGGAGAGCCCTTCACAGAGGAGGTAGGTAAAAATGCATACTTCCTATTACCCAGTCTGAAGTAAAAGGGGTTGGCCTGCTTTTAGCCTTCCTTTGGTGGTTTTAGCATTTGCATGTTTAGGAGTGACGACCTTCCTCCTTCACAGAGAGTGCTGACTGAAGGAGGTTGCTTTGGAGGATCAGGAAGGCATTCTTCCAGCTACGCCTATATAGACCCTCAGCTCATCCCATCTTCTTCCTGGCACCACAAAGGCAAAGTTAGGGCACTAGATTTCAAAGTGTAACACTCCCATTGAAGCACTTCACAGGGTCATTTAGCTCAACACACTTGCAGCTGCTGCCCAAACTGGAGTTCAGTGCACCATGACAAGATCTGGAGATGAGAGGGGCTGTGCACGTAGGTCTGTTTATGGTACCATCCTGGTGGGAACTCTGTGTACTCATGCTCTGGAGCAACTTGGAAAATAGCTGGTGCATCAGTTTAATAAACTGGCAGCTTATGTTGTCTTCAGTTGCATATGTTTGGATCAATGTCTTACTGTTCAACCCATTTCTAATGTGTTACTGGAAACTGCACTTATATTTTACCTGGTTTGAAAACACAGCTATGTACTATATTTACTGCCACTCAGCACTTTTTCTCTGAATCCTCATCCATTTCCAGGCACTGCAATACCCTCTTTGCCCTTGTCAAGTTTGAAAGTTAACAGAGCTTTTCTTCAGTGAGTGGCAGGCTCATTGGCTGTCAGTCGCCAAATGGATGTGATAAACTTTTTTTAACAAAAAAGTTCTGAAAAGATAAATTAAATTAATGCTTTACCTTAGCTTTGGAATGTTCACTGAAATTCAGCTAGGATTGAACCTGTAGGTGAATTTGTATACACTGACACATCACATTCAGGAGAGAATCCCCTTTCCAGGGATTATGGTGGGAATGACACACCATCTGTCCGTGATGTCTGGGAGATAATGGGGAAGCTGGGCCTGCTGGCACAAGGCTGGGCCTGCTGGCACAAGGCTCATCCTGTCCAGCCAGGGCACACATGTCTCCAAGAAGGCATTTTTACCATAGGCTGTCTGAGGAAAGGAGGTTTAGCTACCAGGTCAGTCTCTATTGGTCTGCCTTCGCTGCCTGACTTCCGTGGCCAGGTTAACTTTGTCGCGATCCATTACCTTTACATACTTAGGGAAAAATTCTCCCTTATACTTCATGTTCCAGAGAATGAGTGAGTGTGCAACAGCAGAGTCCTGTGCCTCCCTGTCACAGAGCATAACCAGGGACAGCAGGCAGGGCACAAGTTCTGAGCAAGAGCTGCTAATTTTCTTGTGGTCATTCATAAGCAGCACTGAAGTCAAACTTATGAACTTCTGCATCCACAGATTCTTTGCCCAGTCTTATAAAGGACTTGGTTTCATTCCCAAAGGCTTCCAGGACTCAGCTTCTCAGCCTGGCTATCCCTTGCTATGCTGACAACTATTTTTTCCTCATTCATGTATTCAAAGCAGAAGCTAAGAATGCAAAGGTTGTTCACTTCCAAAAGCCTCTCTCCATGGACAGGTCTGTGATGTCTCTCATGATGAATAGCACCATGCTGGCATGCAAATTTGCTAAATGTAACCAAGGAAACAGGGTCCTTACTTAATACCATACACTTCTCAGAGCATTTGCTGGAGGCAGAATAGCATCTCTGGTATATGTACTCTGTCACTCACCTCTGGGAATGCAATGTAAAAATAATTATATATGTATAATGAAGAGTAGGAAAGAAATGTGTGGTATGTAAATACACCCAGACAGTCCTCTCAATGAATGGACTGATTTCATCAGGAAAGCTGATGGAGCAGAATAACAGTACTGATTTGGTTTTGATTCCCAGTGGAAAGCAGAGCATATACATAGGAAATATGCCACTGCTTAGGCCATTTAGGTAAAAATTTTTTGTTAACATGTGTCTGGCCATGTGGAAAGGTTTAACACGCTGGGAGGAGAGCAAGATTATGGCATGTGTGCATGTCAGTGCTATTTTAAGCAAACAAACAAACAAACAAACAGACAACTTGAAATTTTGAGACAGTGTGAATAATAGAGGGGTTAATGAGAGGAATTATGAGTTAATGAATAAAAGCTTGATGCTGCCCTGATGTGGCACTCATCCAGGATATACCCAGACAAGTACCTGCTGAAGGGGGTTATCTGGGACGTGAACCAGGGGGTGTGAACTGTGAAGGAACTTGAAAAGGGGTGAAACTTATGCCTGGGTTTGGGTGATGCTCATAGTCTCTGTGGATGCAGCACACCTTTCATAGCTTTTTGTTCCTCATGTTTTCTACCATGCCGGCACTAGGCCATGCTTAACAGTCCACTTCCAGCCTAACCACCTCTAGCAAAGCCATACCAGGACAGGACAAAAAAAGGACTACGCTCACTTGTGAGAAGAGCAGAATTCATTCCTTTTGGGAAATCTGTGCTGTAGGCATGATGTCAGTGTGGGTCAAGCTAACAATGCACCTTTGAGAGCAGTCAGAGTGGCACAGTGCGGAGGCAGGAAGCCACTGGAGAACTGTGAAGATACAGGGTCAACATGCAGTTCTAGGGAGGCAGTGGGACAGGGGAGGGGACCATGCTGGAGTCGGCAAACATTGAGGAAAGAGACAAGGGGTGATTATGTGTTGCAAACTCATGGAAAGAGTTAGGTCTTTTGGAATGAGCACATTTTAGCTAGAAAAATTAATAAGTTAAAATAAAAAGCAGGTAGGCGGGATCCTCTTGTCTTCTCTCAATCCCTGACATTCATCCCCTGCCTCTCTGGGTTCTTCATTAGGTTCTTCAGGTTTAGAGGTCAGGGGTCCACTCTGCTAATCCTAAACCCAAATGTTAAGACTCTTTAAGACAGAAGTAACATTCTACCACTTACTCAATTGACTGTAAGATAAAGAATCTCGATCTATATCTATGAACAGGACATGAATAAATGAAGAAACACACATAACATCATTGATTATTAATGGAAACCTTTTAGTTGTTTCAAGTGAATTGCAAAAAAGTTCAACCATTCAATACATTTTGAAGCAGAACTTCAAAACCGGAACATCCCCCCAAAGCTTCTGGAAATTTATCTACAGTGTTCCAGAACGCTGATGATAGGAAATGTCAGGAAAAAAATGTCTTTCTGTGATTTTCAGCACTTCCTGACTTCCTTTAAACCAGAAGTACCCAAAAAATACCTGTGGTATTTTCATAATTCCATTTTTTCTCCCACAGATTCCAAGAAGTGCCAACATGTGAGAAAACATATAATTTAACCCTATTCCTAACCTCAAAAAATGTCATATTTGAAAATCCCAAGTTAAATGTTACTTTCTGTTACATGTGTTGTTTTTGTCGCCTTATGGCTCATCCATGACTTTTGTGACAATCCCAATGCACTTTATACCAGCTGGACTTCTGGAATCTGTTTTTTTGCACATTTTGTTTTCTCAATTCATTCTCTAAAAAAAGGATGTTACACGGAGCAAAGATACCTTTCTTACGTGGGTGGTGACCTACTTGATGATGGCCTTCAGGTCCCAATACATGTCTCCAGCCCACACAATGGCACAGCTCTTTGTGACTCAAAAGTCAAGCAATATATACTAATTTTGAATGTATCAGTACTCAGTATCACACTGAGTGAAATCCAGCACAGCCCAAAACCTAATGCGTAAGCGCCAAAAACTTACTGGGAGGTTTATGAAAGCAAATTGAGCTCCAGGTTCTGCACATTCATGACAAAAGAGCCTCATGTGGCATTATGATGTTGTTAAGTGCCACCAAGACTGGGTGCAGACTGACTGAACGTGGAGCAACTGGGAAACCTCTTCCATGAGATAGCACAGATGCCAGGATAAAATACAAGGAAGGTGGCATGTTAGCTAGAGAAAACATAATAGCCATTAGTGATCTATGGGTTTAGGTTACTCTGTGACAGTACAAAAAGTACAGTAGGGAACAATTGGACATTGACAGAAGAAAATTCAATAATTTTATAAAAAAAAGCAAACCCAGTATCATTGTCACTAAGAAAATCTTTGAAATACTAGACAGACATTTCAGAAGATTAAAGACACAAGGAGTATTTATTTAAGAAAAGACAGACATATATAACATAATGAATAGTACCAGCAATGCCAAATGGGTTCTCTTATTTACTCTACTTCTTAATTTACCTTGGGCCATAGTAGAAGAACATAAAAGTATTGAAGGAAATGTTAGAAGTTAAAACAATGAACACAGATAAAAGCAAATACTTTTTATAAAAATATTTGTAAAATAGCACTTTCCCTTGACCAATTTCAAACCATTTTGATGAAGTTAGACCTCGGACTAACATTTGAGAGGACTACACAAGAAGGTGATTTGCAAAGACCATACAGAATGTCTGTATGGTAGTTGAGAGAAGAACCCGTTTTCTTTGTTTCTCACTGTCTCCAGAAAATTTAGAATCGAACTGTAGAGTTGCTATAGGACATTGAAATAAGTGACACAGAACTTTTCTGCATCTATTAAGAACTTTATATGAATAGTAAATCAGAAGATAAGACTCTGTGTATCTCGTTGTGAAAGCATGTACATGAGTTTAATCATATGTATACCATAGAAAAAGAGGTAGGAAATCCCCTAAGGAGAGAAATTCAAAGGAACCAATCTTACAGGCTTAAGTACTTTACAGTAGTAGCCATAAATTAAAGCTGTTTAATTCATTAAAAAAAAAACCAAACAAACATGCAATAGATATTTCTGCAACTATTAATAAATATGGTAGGTACAGACTGCAATACTGTGGAAGAGTGAGAGTGAAAATGGTCCATTGTGAATACTCTGAGTAAAAGCTAAAAGAACTCAGTTGCTTCCTTTTGCCCAAATACTAACAATAATAGTAAGGGGGAAAAAAGATTGTTATCTTGTGCAAGCAAAAAAGCAATCGAGTGTGGAAATTATTTAAGCTTTGGTGATACACTATATGTTTCAACCCCAATTTAGAACCAGCACTGTTCTTACTGGTAAAGAAGCTACTAAGGAAGAAATTAAAGTGTGTAATTAATGTTACAACGTTACATTAACACATAAATAATTTCTCTGGCAGGTCATACAATTCACATGCATATTTTATTAAACTGTAAGAAATAATTTTCTGAGTGACCCTGATCTTCCTTCATGCTTTGAAGTTTGAAAGCTAGCAGTATAGCCTATAAGTTTAAAGAAATTTAGAAAGAATTGTGAACTTAAAAGGTACTTTTGATGTTTGTTCTTTCTCTTCTATCACAAGGGCATTCAATACAGAAGGAGTAGAAAACATTAATGCCCATGAAATTTCCATAGCAATCACGCTCATTTAACTCTTTCTAATCACTTAATATAAAAGGCTGGAAAGTGCTATTCATTTAGAAGGGGGGTGAAGATGGTGCTAGGAATTCCCTATCTCTTTGCCCACAAATTCTTCTCTTACTGTCCTTGCACACATTGCTAATGTGTGGAGTTACTGCTTGCAATGAGAGTAAGCACCTTCAACTCTCAAAGTATGCAGCAGTTCTTCATGTGTCTCGAGGTCAGATTCAGAGAATATCCCTTTGCCCCAGAAGGATCTCCAGTTTCTCTGGTCACACAAAAAGGCATCAGATCGCCAGATAACCTCCACTCCTTTGTCCAAACAGCCTTATTCTCACCACCCAGACAACTGCATCCACAAACATGCTGGATTGCAGTGGGACACATCTGTAGGGCATAACTGTGGTATGTGGTGGTCAGTCAATTTTTAGTTTCTCTCTTTTAAAGAAAGTTGAAAGCTGAAATCTGGCTGATAAATGGGGCCAGGCTGGCTGTGCTGTGAATACCTTCCCTTTGTCTCACTCACAATTCTTCAAGTCTAATAGGAGCTGAGTCCATATTCTGGCACGTAACTGGGGAGAAAGTGAAATTTGAGCAGTACATGAACACCAGCACTGCTGAAGTTCGTGCGAATTTCCCTAAGGACAGATAATCAATTTTACAACTGGTAAATCTGTATCCATTCAGAACTTTCTGACCAGTAGTACCAGCTGGTGGAAATGTACCATAGAGCAAATACCTTGGTGGAAATATTTCATCTTCAGGTGTGGCAATGCCAAAGCTTTGTAACAAACCATATACTTGACTTTTTGATGGTTATTCTTGGAAGCACTCTAAATTTTGAGCTGAGAAGGCAAATGCAGCTGGTGAAAGAAGATATCTCATGGGGAGATTTCAGAGAGCAATAAGTTTGGAAAAGGAATCAAAAATGCCTCAGCAAAGGTTATAAACCCAGCTCTACCCTGTCTCCTGAGCACAATGTTTCAAGCAGTCCCACCCATCTTGTATACTTAAGTGCAATTTCCCATTAAAATTGAAGAATCAGAGATTAGAGGGGTCGTGGGTTATTCATCTCCACACTGAACTCTATCTAGTACTTAAAGACAGCAAGGAACGCATCCACAGGCACTTGAAATAATCCCTACATGTATGTCATGTGAAATATCATGAGATTTTTAAAAGCATATTTAAATCAATTAATCATAATAATAATTTCATAAAGGAGATTTCTCAGAAGTATTGATTTAAATTCCTGCTAAACTGTTAAATAAAATTACCTGGCCACCAAAGATGAGGTTTTAAGTCTCCCAGTTGGTGCAACAGTCTCTGTTTGCCAGCTGTATTGTAATAACCGAAAAGTTAACATCTCTGACTTTATAATTATTTGAATTTTAATGAACAAGATGAATTAAATCTTCCAGCTTAGCTGCTTATGCTGAGTTCCTGAAAGATAAGAAATATATTGTGCTTATTCAACAGCTTTTCTGCATGGAGACAGAGGGAGGAAAAGAAGCCAGGTTTCTGTGGAATTTAAACTCATTATTAAAAAAACTTGATAAGGGTAATTATGAATATGAGTAGTAGAATTAATTATTGAGTTTGAGAAGAGCTCCAAAATAAGAACATGTTTCTTTTACCATGTCTAGGGACAGTGTGCTTTTTTAAAGGGAGGGTGTCTGTCTGAATGTCACAAATATATATATGCATCAGAATATTATTTCCTTGTAGTCACAGCAGTCTAAAAATACAGCTGAAAGAGTATCAAAGAACACATAATTTCTGCCAGTTTTAATTCTTTTTTCCTTGTCGCTGAAGCTTTTATCACCCTCACTGGTATCTACATTTCACACAAAAAATATTGAACATCTTTTAAGTTTTCCATTTCCCTCAGAATGAAAGGGATGCTGGTACCTTGGTGCAATTTGCCAATAACACAAGCAAACTGAACGGGAGATAAGTAGATGGTGAAGCTGGCTCATTTCCAGCCTGTGAATTCATTACCAGCATGGCAGATCTTGCAGCCAAAAGTATCAGCTCTTCTACGCACAACAAAATAGAGAAGGCTATGAATAATAATATGAATCCATTTTCCTTTTTGAATTCTGCATTCTGCAAGCAAAACAGTCACAGGTGTACCACGTGCATGTGTACATACATACATGCAGACACGTGCAAAGATTGACTCTCTTCAGCTACATGGATACTACTCAGCATGGAAATTTACAGCTCTAAGTGGGGGATTAGCAAGTACTTGGGGATTTAACCTCATTTCTATGCAAAAATTCCAATCAGAGCTTGAATAAGGAGGTATTGATGAGGTAGATATATTTGCAGGTGTTTCTATCCAGTACTTCTCTTCCTGCCTCGTGCTTTTCCATGTTAGACACCAGGAGCAATGTTTTAAACAATAGGAAATATAAGTCTGTCCAATCATGTGTCTTTAAACTGTGCACACTGCAATTCTTTGAGTGAGGATTAGTATATTTTTATATTGGTGGTTTTGTCCTATCACATATTTTTTCCCCTGTGAGATTTTTAGTGTGCTAAACACTGAAAAATGCCTTCATTCCCCAGAATTATAAAATAGTCTTGGAAGAGTAAATGAGCCTCTCTGTCGCATACCTTTAAGTCTGAATATTTTGATTTCCTGTGTAATTTCAATTTCGCTGTGAATCAGAACTATCTACAGTAAACAGAAAGCGGAACTGGAGCTTGCTGATATAATGGTCTGCCAGGAACAGGAGCTGTTATTGCAAGTCTGAAGAATTTTATACCTCTCTGATAGCTTGTATACCATCTGAATCTTGTTAAACTGCTTGTGCCGGACCTGGAGGCTGGAGCCTTACTGTGCAACCTCAATGCTAATAACAAAATAGACCTTAATGAACCACAGCTTCAAAGAGAAATAATAACAAATTTGAATGACTTCTTGGAAAGGATTTTACTATCAGCAGTGATTAACAAAATAAATAATGTGCCAGGAAACCAACTGTGGACTGCTACATTTGTTTGTTTCTGCCTCTGTTTTGACTGCCTGACTGATCTTTGAGCTGCTTTATCCCAAAATGTGTGCCTCAGCCTGATGCCAAGAGTAACATCCTTGTTCCATTCACAGTATGAAATACAGTAGGAGGTCAGCATTAGAGGTACCTGGCAGAACTGATATTGCATATACAGTAAAATTATCAAAAATGCAGCAGATCGATGTACAAGAGAAAACAGAGCTGTGAAACACGGGTTACACAGCAGAGCTATAGATACAGAATTGTTCTTTTCCCTGCTGTAGACAATGGTCAGCCACTCATTAGCTAAGGTGCCACTAAAACTGTAATTTGCACTCTGATAAATGTCATCATAGTATTCTAATCTGCCCTAAAAGACATAGAATTGTATAAACGTGAAAGAAAATACTCAGGAGATCTCCTAGCCCATACCTCTTTATCAAACTGAATCTGCAATCCTTAAGTTATTTCAGATAGAATGTTTTTCTAGTATTCGAAAGACTTAATGAAAGGAAGAATGTATTCTTGTATAAACAAACTCCATTGTTTATTAAGCCAGAGAGAGACCAATCAAACAGCTTCTGACTAACAGATCATTAAACAATCAACTTGATTTAAAATCCTGACGTAGTTTTGCCTCCTTTCATTCATGAAATTTTTGCTATTTATTCCCTGGAGGTTTCCATAATTCATACTCCAGGTGTACTTAAAGATGACAGGTCACAATTTTACTGAGTCATTTTTAATGATGATAGAGAACACAGATTTCTGGGGGTTTTTAAGCTGCTTGGAATTCTAGACATTGAAATCAATAAAATCGTAAACCAGGTTGGATGAGCTTTCAGTGAGATCAAGACAAATGGTCACTGAAGTTGTCAGAGAATGTGTGTGTGTGTGTGTGTGTGTGTGTGTGTGTGTATACCCTGTGCATGCAGGCACATATTCCTGACTCACTGAGGGCAGGAGATGGGCTGTAGGAGCATTGTTTTGGGGCTGTGCAGTTCTACCCACCATGGTGCCCCAGTTTTCAGACACTGTGGGACCTGCCAGCATCAGGAATGACTTCAGGCAGCATCTGTGTGATGTGCCATCACATATTCAGACAGTCTCTGTTTGCTCTACGTACAGAAAGAGCAAGGAGAAAAGTCTAGCATAAAAGCCATCAGGGCTGAAATAGTTTTGACCCTGGAGCAGTAGGTTCCCAGCATGGTATTATTATAAATGACCAGCTACAATGTTGTTAGAATTTCAAATGGAAAAAAAGTATCTTTTTGGACTGACGATTTCCATGCCCTTGAGCACTTCGTTTTTTTAATGACTGTAAGTGTTTGAAAATACTTTCAGTGTGTTCTCACCTATAGTTTATACATCTGCTATTGTGATGTAGCATCAAAATAGTAACAGACTTGAATTTTAACCATTGCTCAGTTTTGCCTTTGTGTGAAGTGCAGGTATAAATTATTTTGCAGCCTGACATTTTGGGGGTTACAATATATCCCTTCCACACCTTCAAAATATAATGAGTTCAGTCTACGAGCCCAAATATTAATTACGGATTCCCCTGCTACAACTTCCCCCTTGCATAGACGAGTGAGCTGTGGCTCTGCCTCCTGCCTGCCCAGCATCCGCAGGAGCGGATTAAGGCACCTCCCGGGGCGCGGATCTGTGGTCAGCAGCAGCCGGGGCTGGGCACGGGGGTGGCACAGGCACAGGGAGGGGCCCAGCCGCCCAACCGGGGCTCAGCTGCCTCCCCTGGCCCGGACATCAAGGGCTCAGGAGCAGAGGAAGGCGAGATGGCATCCTGCTGGGAGAAGGAGGAAGGAGGGAGCCACTGGGCAGACTGCGTGGGGAGAGGCTGCAAAGGAGCATTTTAGAACACCCAGTAATTTTGGAAAATGTGGGCATCATTTTGAGCCTTAATCCATTCCTGATCATAACCGGTGAAAGCACAGACGTGCCAGTGACAGGGGTGAGAGGGAAACAAACCCCTAACACAGGCAAGTATTCCTTTTGGTATTAAACATCCCATAATCACAACTGAATTGACAGTCAGACTGGCAGCCCTGGAGTCAGAACTCAACTAGAGTGTCGCAACTTTGGAGCTCTGCTTTGCTTTCCAAACCAAACCCATATATTTGTCAGTAAAACAGGCAGATTGGACTCAGATGTATAACAGCATTATATGATTGAGACAGAGGTACAATTTTTACATTTTTTAGTTATTTGCCGCCACAGTTCATTTTTTCCGTGCATTGCTGCAACTTGATTATCTAAATGGCTCAAAAAACAACATATAAGCCATTAGATAATAAAAGTTTTAAATAAACAATGTTTCATTTTCAGTGTGAATTTTTAAGATAAAGAAATAAACTTTGTGTTGCAGAAAATGGGCAGCAGGGACTCAATGAAATATGACAGGCAGATTTACTCACATTTTTAAAGTGGGTAATGGGGAACTTCTGAATATTCCTTTTCAGACTAATAATATATTATGAAAAATCCTAAACCATTCTCTTCTATTAGTGGCTTTCATGACTCTCTAATTTTGCACTTCATTGAGGAAGTGAGTATTAAATATCCCCCCTGGTAAGAGCAGTATAATCCCGGTTTACCTGCTATTTGTACCCTTTCATATTTATTTTTCCAAACATGATATTTTCTGTAATGTTGCTTTGAGTGCCAGTTTTACCTCCTGGCGAAGTCGGGGTGCCCTGGAGTGTTTAGGTGAGGTGTGCCCCAGCACTGCACAGTGGTGCTGGGCTCACAGAACTGCCTGACACAACCTTCTGCCATTTGTGGGCGTTTGCTGAATTATGCGACCACCCACAGAATGGTGAGATGCTTTTGAACAAGAAAGAGCATCTCTCCCTGCTATACAGCTTTACATTTGGATTTCCTGTGTAATTACAATTTAGCTGGGAATCAAAACCAACATCAGAAACCAGAAAGGGATTTCTGATCTGTTATGTTGTGCCAGGAACGAGAGCTCTTCTTACAAGTCTGAAGAGAGCTGTGTTCCTGCAACTTCACAGATGAATCTTATTAAATTGCTTGCGACCAAGTGGAGAACCAAAGCTGATTTCTGTGCAAAGCCTCCAATATGATGCCTAAGACAGTCTTTTGAGCAGCATGCGGAGCAGCTCTCTTGTGGGACCCAGTGATGGGCCTGTCATTAAGGCCCTCAAAATGCCTTCTTTACATTATGCAGTAACTAAACAGCTCCTGTGAACGTTCACCTTAGCTACAGCTCGGCAGGGAAGCACTTAGCTCAGGAGCCTTAATTTTTTACTGTTAGCCAAAAAGTATCCAATGAAGTTTGACTCAGTCATTTAGTGTTTTAGCACATTGTAGATGAGACACCCTGCTCTCATTTCAGATCTCCATTGTTTATTAAGCCAGGAGAGGAACAAAGCTCCCCCTGGCTTGCTTCCCTGCTTCCCACCTTAGCTGGGAGCAACTTACCTTCCTGCTCTTACTGCTACGCAAACATGGTTAAAACATCCCTTAGACCCTAGAGCTCAGATCTGATTCATTCCTGTAACAATCCCCTCTAGGGGAGCAAGCTATCTGCTATCTCTCGCTTTTGCAGAAGCATCCAGGTGATCTCCCAGTGCCACCAACCCCAACAATCCGTCTGAGAAAGCTGGACAAGTACATATACTTATTACTTTCTTTTACAATGCTGCTTTTCAGATTCCTCTTTTCCTACGGAAGTACCATTCAGCTAGAACCCAGTTTCCCCACAACACTCCCCAGTGCCAGGGGACTGATGCCAATTCACCAATTCCTAGTAAATAATTTCCTTCTGAGTATTTGCCAGAGATGTTTCCCTCTGAAAACCTCCAGCCACCCAGATGTACCCAAATTATGCATGGGGAGATCTTGATGGGCTCAGAAGAAAGAGATAAAGATGAAAGGTTCCCTATTCTGCAGGTACCTGGCCCTCTCATGAAAAGATGTGTCTGCAGGGAATCCAGCAGCAGACTTTACATCCAAAACATGCCATCACCTTTTTCTCATTCTATTCTGGGCGAGTCACTCCGTATCTCTACCTTAAGATTATTGCCTTTTTTTACCCAGCTTCACAGTAGTGTTGCTTTACAGCTCTGATGCTGCAATACTGGAGCAGCCTTTCAGTGAAGCTCCATCACACTAAAAGGCAAACATGCATGAAAATATTAATCAGGGAATCTTTTACATAGAAATAATAAGACTTACTAAACAACATATTAAGCTGCATATATAGGCCTTTTACTCTGATGTTCTGGAATGTATCTAGGATTTATATGAAATCCAGATTAATCAGTTTTTCTTCTTGCTTCAAGGTGGATGGATGTTGATGAAAAACTAACCTGGGCACCTTTGCACAAAGGTGTGCCAACAAACCATGATGAACGAAACAAAATTAATTATTTTATTCTGAATCCATCAGACCCCAATGAAGTACCATGAAGGAAATTAATAAGAAAGAAACTTCCTTTTTTAAATTTTTTCTGAATTAATCTAAGTAGATTATAACATCTGAAAATCTGTTAGCAGCATAACGTGAATTCTCATAGCAACATTTCTTTGTTGTGTGCTACCCAGTTAAAAATTAATTACAAGAGTCTTATGTGGATTAACAAAAGCAAATATTTCAACATCTTCACAGATGTTATAACACACAAGATGCACTTAGCACCACAGCAGGATGCCACCATATAAATGTTTTTCCCTTAAAAATGTATGATGAGCCATTTCTGTGTTTAGGGCATATCAAGGATGTCTCACTTCCCCCAGTTTGATTGGAATCAGAAACAATACTGAATGATGTCCAAGTAGGAAGGTGCAGTGACTGAGGATGCCCAGCACATAATCTCTGCACGACGTGTTTGTGGGGTCCCTCTTGCTTTTCAAGAGAGATGGTTATATCCCACGTATACATCTGCTCCTAATTGATTGACTGACACTTTGGTGAGAGTCACAATATATATGAAATATGATTTAGGCAAACCAAAGTGGTTTAGCTGTCTAATTATCACTGAATTATTAGCTTAAGTTAAGAAATTGTACAAAGCATATGTGATAAAGACTATACACTTGGAAGCACACCCTAGATCTTTGCAATACCAGCAAAAGTATTATATAGAACAGTACAATTTGTAAGTTTTCTCTGCTGCTGAAAACTGTTTCACCTCTAGATCTGGGTGAACCTGTGATGACGAAAAAATAGGAATACTTTTTCTTCGGTGTGAAGAAAATAACAGAATCCTCCAAACTGGATAAAAATGGAAAATTTGGCCTTGAAATTAAATACAAACTTGGGAATGGGTGTGGCTTTGGCCCAAGGCTTCTTTTCAGATGTAGGTCACATCATTTAGATAGTAGAAGTCTGTAGAGAAATGGAATGTCCAATATTAATTTCACCTACCAATTATTCACCTGAAATCCTGACAACTGTGTTTTATTAAATTGTGTCCCTTAGTGTGGTGATTTTCTATGCAGAATTGCAAGTGTTCGAAACACTTTAAAAAATTTTTATTATATTTACTTGTATATGTGCCTGTGTTTCAAAAAATACACATTTATTGAAAAAAAAAGGTGTGTCATTATAGGTGTCCCACAAGTGACATCCACCAGAATTGATACATATCAAGTGGCACCTCTGTTTTTCTGCACTATATCATAATCCTCACTTCCACCAGCTCTTACTGGAAAGGAAATACCACATTTTACAAATGTTGCCTAGTAGTTCCTGTTAACTGATGAAACTACTGTTGTTGATTTTAGGGTTGCATATTAAATCATAACGAGTCTTGTGAAAGGGAATAGGTACCTCTTAAAATATGCAAGTTATGTAGATGGTGGATTGCCTCTGATAAACTGTATTTTAACCTGCTCTGAAAGTGAAGTAACTTTCAAATGCTTTTATGTGCAAAAGGTTTCTACTTTTTATTTGATGTTTCTTTTTTTTTTTTGGTTATTTGAAGAAATCTGTAGGGGATGGGGCCATAAAAATACATTTAAAAAATGTGTGAGTCCAAACAGAATCTAGAGTGAGAGCTGACACCATGTGCTTAGCTCAGCCTATGGTGCTTTTGCACAGCAAAAGTCTCTCAGTAGAAAAATTCTGCAGCAATGCCATGACACAGAAGGAGAGTTACAGGTGATGTTTCAGCTTTCTCCTTGAACTGACTTCTGTCATCATCAAAATCGAAAGGGAAAGGATCTGTCTGGTTAATTTGCCTATCCTCCCTCTGCAGTACTGTCACCCAGTTCTTCTTTTGCCCTTTACACTTAGACAGGGTGATTCAGAGAATCCCAGTTTACAATTTCATAAATTTGTGTTTTGCAGGTGATGGAGATATTTGTGTCTGGTGCTTGTATAAACTCACCATCCCCAGGCTTTATCCCGCCTTGCTGAGATATTCCCACCCTTAAATTAACACACCTCCATTTAGATGCTGTCTCAAGAGCACAGCCGTCTCTGTGTCAGTTTCTACATCAGGTTTTCAATCCCTTCTCTTGGCAACAGCAAAAGAAGAACATAAATGCTACTGGATCAGACCTAGGACATACCGAAACCAAACTCATAATTTTGATTCTGCCAAGACCAAAAGCTTCAAATAAAGATTCAAAAGTGGAAGATTTACAAAGCAGCTTATCTCTCATTTAAAGTCCCTAGAAAACAGCTGGTCAAAATCTTTGAACACAGGACATACGACTTCCCAGGCTCAACTGAGTTCAATGGCTGAACATATTTAAATGTGACATTCAAAACATTCATAGTTTCTATCCTCTACACTTATCATTTTTCTTCTTATTCCTGTAAATATTTTCCTTTTTAGTGTGTTCCAGCAACACCCAGCAGAACATATTTCCATAGGTCATTTGCTTGTTAATGCAACATATTTTCTTTAAAGCTTTTATGTTTCCTATATTTGTCCTTTATTCAGTAGCTGTCCTATTGTACTTTTAGCACTCAATACAAATTCTGCTTGTCAATTGTTTTAGCATATCCTTATACATAATTACTCTATTTGCTACACTTAGTTGAATTGGTTTTTACTAAATAATTCTCTTCTTTTTCATTAGTTATTTTTACAGGACTGCTATTTTTTGTTTCTGTGGGGCCTTCTGTCTTTCTAATAACCCTTTTTCCCTACATATAAAACCCTTCCATCTTCAATCTACTTATGTCTCTTTTGATTTTTTTTATATCAGAAATTAATACAATTTACCACAGGAAGCCTTTTTTCAAAATACAGGACCTTTTAATGATATCTTAGCACACACTCCAAGTGTTCTTTTAAGATATGAAGCCACAATGAGGCCCAACCTTATGCACAAAGTATAAAAATGTCTTTTCAGTCTGTGCAATCTTGCTGTTGGCTTTATGAAACTGTCTGCCATGATACTGACAATTTAGTTATGTTGTGAGTTTTCCAGAGTCATCCATAATCCTGCCAAATTAAGCAATTTTGTGCCATATGAAGATTGTCTCAGGTTCCCATCCTCCTTCCCAGATGATTGTAAAAGGATTTTTACCAACACAATCTCACTAGAGGCAGAATGCTCAGGTCAATAACTGTTCATACTGTTGAAAATATACTGTGTTTTCCATCTTTCTCATGCTATCCACCTTCTAAGAACACAACTATTCTTCTCATTTTATGATTAATTTTATTTTCCTAGCAAGTTATGAGCAATCTCGTCAAAAGTCTGTAAAAGTCCGCATAGAAGTTTTCTTTACTCCTACTCAAGGTGCTATAGAACATAATTGCACACAGAAAACATGACTGACCTTGCCATACTTATGCTGAAAATTTATATACTTACATATTTTCAGTGATTTATAACTATGTCCTTCTATTTATTTTGCCATTAAATGAGCCTCTTGAAATAAATTGATGATTTCACAAACCAGTTAATTGTTGGTGAAACTGACACAAGTGAAAACTCCTACATGCGCCTGGGGAAGGACAATCCCATGTGCCGATACAGACTGGGTTCTGGAGAACAGCTTTGCAGAAAAGGACTTGTATGTCCTGTTTAATTTTAAGAAGTTTTAACTTCAGTGCTATATCAGCTATAATAGTTCATTTTCTGCTCATTCTGATTCACAAAATCAACATGTCAGTGTGCCTAAAAAGATGGTGGTTCCCACTTTTTTGATGATAAGGAAGGCAGCAAGAAGGATTTGGCTGCATTGATAAAAGTCCACAGTCTTTCTGTCTTCCTGTCTTTGATAAAGAATTATTTGTTGTTGCTTTTTTTCTCCTGACAAACTTATTCACATCTTTCTTGTTTTCCAGAATATAACATTGCCTCTCATCACTTAGGCCTCTTTCTGTGGTCTGATGTTCCATTTTCTGAAGCCAAATAACCAGCATTGCCATTTCATCATGGAAGGGGTTAGGGCTTTATACCTTGCTTTCTTTTTTGTTTAGGGATGTGTATGTTTTCTACAGTTTTGACATATTCTGCTTAGAGCCCTTAAAGCCTGTTCTGGAAACTTGCATTTTCCCACTCCTCATTATAGAATATTTTTAATGATTTATTCTTTTTCCCTTATTCCCTCAGGCTACTTTTCAAAGTCAATCTAATGCAAGCATAGCACATGTTTGTGTTCTTTTAATTTGGTTTTGGTTTTGTATAGGAATATGCATATCCTACAGTGAGTCCCTATTCCCAACACAATGCTGCAAAATGTCATAAAATTCCATTCTAATTCAAGTGGTTTTCTTTTTTTTGCTTTGACATTAATGATTTTTCTATACCTGGGACTGAGATTTTAAAAATATATGCACTTCCCATGAACAACTGACCCTTAAATATTTTTCCTTCATCTCTCTAGCTCTTGTTCAGCATTGGTTCTTCAATGTGATCCATGACATTCATTCCTACCATTCATACTCATTTGCTATCCAAAGTCAGAAGTAACTGTATCACCTTGACCCCGGTGCAATCATTCCCCTCACCATTCTAGCCCAAAATGGTTTCTCACATTGCACTTTTTTGCTACATCTCTGACTGCAAGGGGAAACAAAACCTTGTCCCAAGAAAGGGATGACTCTCTACCAACTGCCAAGGTAACACACAGGAAAGACACAAGCAAGAACACAAAGTTGCATCAGCTCCTTGCATTAGATAATGTCTGTCATTTAATCACTTCTCCCTCCATATTTCTTCATTCTGGACGTTGAATTGTTATCATGATCTTCTCAGAGTTCCCAGAAGACCAAGGCTGTAGAGTTTGCCTGCTGTTGAGGGTTTGTGACATGTATGAGTTATTATACCATGTTCACTGTGGACTGAACCATCAAATGGCAGGAAATCAATCTCCATGCAGCAGAAGAGCTACTGCTTTTGGTCTCAGGTAACCTACAGAACATTTATAGATAAATCTATTTCTTAAATGTCTTGTGAAGATTATGCTTTCATCGTTTGCCTTTTTCTTTCCTCTTATTATGCGTAATTATAATCTGATTCACCTGAAGATTTCTTCTTTTTTCTTATCTAAATAGCTGTATCATTTGGTCTAGTGAAAGACATTGGATCTGTCTACGAAACACAGGGATAACAATAGAGCTATATTCATGTAGCTGAAAAACATAGCATTTATGAATGGCTGTAGACAGTTCAAGATTACAAAATTCACATCCAGAATGGAATTTCTCCTAAATTTGGGTGGTTTCAAACAGGATTGATGATCTGATCTGTTTAAGGGAAAGGGTTTCTCATACAGAGGGCTTATTAAATTCAGTGGTTGCACCTGATTCTTTTTTTTCTTCAGAGTAATGTCTGTCAGCAAACAATCACAATAACTTTGTTTGGAAAAATTACCCTTTCATTTTCCTCCACAGACAGGTTGTTTAGATTGTCTGGACAAAAATATGTTTGCTAACTGCAACTGTTCAACAACTAGGATTACAATTACCTCAACAGAATATCTAACTTTATATAAAAATGATTCTAACTCTTCTTCAGATAACTTTGTTTCATCCCAAACCAGCAGCATTGTGTTAATGTATTTCAATTAAGAACCTGAAGTTGAATTCCTCAACCAATTTTTTTTCCGTTCCCTATATATGTAATTCTTGACTCCAAGAAAATTTGCATCACTTTAGAAACAATGTCCTTTTCAAATATATTAAATGGTCAAAAATTAATGGTCTCTTCATTCATGTAGTTTTACTGCTTAACAGAAGAATCAAGAGGAGTTTTGCAACAAGACAAATAATTTCATTTCTTCTTTAGACTTCATCTCATATTTGGCCTCACATCAGTGCTTTTTAAAAGAATGACTATTGCTGTCAAAATATCTTCTCACTGGAGAAAAATGTTGCCTCAGAAAAAAACTCAAAGAGGATAAAGAAGGTCATTTACTGCGTGTAAATATCTATAAGAGATATTTTTTTTCTTTTAGTTTGAATATTAATAGTAGTTTTTAGAAATGGAACACACATTTTCTGTGAAACGTGCTTTAGTTCACTGAGAGCTGTGTGATAATGCTGGAACCCCGTGCTAGTCCTGACTGATGATGTTTGAACAGAGGAAAAGACATCATCTGTCAAAGTTAAATCTATCATTCCTTTTATTATATTTTATGTCTGGCTTGTGTTCAATGAATAATCCAAAACGTGCACAAAAAAAGCTGGGAGCCAGCATTTTGAAATACGACCTATTTGCAAGAAATGTTTTAGAATATCATTTTCAGTTGTCTCATGTCAATGACTGATTGCTTGTTATTGCCCACGTGACTAATGATAAGCATGATGAGCTGACACAGAATCTCGCACTACTACAGCTTGTATTGCTTGTTTTGTCACTCAGAAATAACCCTGCTTATTGTCTCGCTCACACAATAATTTATTTGGAGCACGTAATAGTAGAGTTAAAAGCAGACATTCCCGGTAATTATTCTTTTTAGTGATAAGTCAAGGTTATATTACTTGATCCAAAATAAAGAATTTCAATGCTCAGAAATTATATACTTGTGACCTGACCTAGACCATACCAAGTCAGACAGCTGAATGATGCAAAGGAGACAATGAAGCCTACACATGAATTTGTAAAGCAAAAGCTACACTAAGACAGAAATAATGAAAGACAAAAATGTTTAAGATCTCGGTTCCCATTCCTTAATTTGGTGCACTGTTCTCAATTAATGTAACAGAAGGTGTCCTTCCCTGAGTTTTCCAAAGGAGCAAACGGCATAAAATGCACTTGACTCCAGAGTAGAACTATCTATGTAGTCATTATATTCATATCTTACCTAAAAAACCTAATATTTAAGGCAATTGCTACTTAAATTCTGTTTAAGTATTAATAGAAATGTCACATACAAGGTCTAAGTGCTAATTATTTTAGCTGGAGCTGGTAAAATTATGGTGTAGGGACCTGTTGGGGCACTGCATTTTAACCAAATAAAACCCAAAACAATTAGACAAATAAGAGACAGATAGGAGAAGAAAAAAGATTAAGATACTGAGAAAGTGTGATTTTTCTGGGATGACTAAAAAAAATTTGCTTTATTAGTCTGAGACATGGAGAACTGTGAGAGGCAAGAGAACAGTCTTTCAAAAAGACAGCTGCTCTCCAAGTACGGAAGCAGCAGGAAGAGAACAAATCAGTTTATTTGGAGAGGCAATAAAAACTTTCTAAATGGCAAAACCAGGCAATCATTGCAAAAGAAAAAAACAGGACATGATGGTATCTGCTTTCTGGAGGCTCTTTAAGGGAAAATTTAAAAAGCCACAAATTATTCAGGAGCAAACCATAAATATCTTGCCTGTGTGCAGCTGGCTGGAGTAGGTCACTTCAGTAAAGGTTGTTAAAGCTACCATTGTGTTCCAGTATGGCCAGTGAGGAGAGCAATGCAGTGAGAACAAACAGTAAGGCTGCCAGTGTGCTCAGTGAAGGCATCCAGAAGGAGCAGCGGTGTCAGCCCAGTTCAGGTAAACAAGGCAAGAGTGGCTGTGCCTGGCCAGAGCTGAAGCCCACCCTCCACCATGTCCTATCTCCAAACCCAGCCAGAGACACGTAAGAGCTGGACAAACTCTTTCCTCAGGGCACCAGCAGGCCTGACTCACCCACTCCAGCACCTGGGGGTCCCCCACCTGCGCAGCCCAGGACCCCATTTAACCCCCCAGGACCACCAGTCCCTGCCCCAGTGAAGCCACAGCAGGGCTGATCTTCAGCTCCCCACACCCTGCCCTGCCCAGCCACGAGCCCCCATCCATGGAAAGCCTTGGTCTACACGTGCATGAGCATGCAATTGTGGCATTCCCCCTGACCACTTCTTCAGGCTTTTTCTGAGCAGTCAGGGAGTTGTAGAGCTAGGAACAGAGAACAGAGGTTGTACTTGGAGGGGATGAGACCTTTGGGAGGCAGTGGCTACATATTTGTAGTTATGATTGATTACAGGGGAAACATGAGGAGTCTGTACAATGCGGCATCCAAAGGGCTGTTTGAGCCCTGGATAAAGAAAAAAGAAGAGCTGAGAGCAGAAAAACATCCTGCCTTTATGGGCCACTCTGGAAAGATCAGTTCTGGAATATCAAGTTCATTTCTGGTATCTACATTAGGAAAAGGGTGTTGAAATTTGGAGATGTTACAAAGAGAAGCCACAAAAATAACTTCAGACTTTAAATGAATACCTTGTTGAGAATGTTTTAAAGAAGTTCATCTCTTTGGCTTGTCAAAAGAAAGATGCAGGAGTTACCCAACACTATCCTCTAAGTACTTACCAGATGTTAATAATGTGCTCCTTAGCCTACCAAAGAAAAGTGGATCAAAGACTGATAGTTGAAACAGAACTAGGAAGAGGAAACATATCTTAAGAGCTATGGGTGATTACTCCTTGGAAAAACCTGCCAAGAAAAATGAAGGATTCTCCATTTTTCAGTGTCTGGAAATCAAAACAGAATGCCTTTCTATAAAATAAACCCAGGCAGATGAAGAAATGTACTGAAGTTCTAAATGAGTGAAATTCTGCATTTAAATTATATAGAATTTCAAAATATGATTTATTTGACCTTCATTTGTGCATTTATCAATAGGCAAAAATCCAAAAATAATATTTTCCAATTCTTTTATTTGCACTTTAGCTGCAAAACAATCTGGATCAGATTTAAAGTCATGATAGAAAGAGCTAGTAAAGGAACAAAGCAGTATGTTAAATCTACCTGTTAAACATGTTCCTATACCAGCACTGCAACTAGTTATCAAAAGAAAATTTTCTACATCTTTGGCTTACATTAAATGACCAACATTTTAGCTTAGGGAAAAAGCAGTAAGTCGACCCATAAATCATTTGTAAATCTAAACTTCCTTAATTGACATCTGTGTAGAAAAGAAATCTCTACAGATCTGTCAGGCAGACACATACCTGATATCTCTTCCACTCTGGCTGTGTTTCCCCTAGTGTAGCCAAAGTCAGTCCAGATGGAGGGCTGGAGGCTCTTCCCATTTTTGATTAAGCAAGCTTTCCCTCTCTTTGATACAGCTTGTCATCCCGTGATGAATGTGATGGCAGCCTTCTCTGAAATAAGTCACTGGGAGACATCCAGGGTCAACAGAAAAAGCTCAGCCACACGTTTTATTCACTAGATATAAGAATTATGCTATTTCTACTGGCAGCTGGGAAAACCTGTTAGTTTCTGAATTTAGTTTGCCTTCTAAAGGTCTTTGACTACCAAATGTACAGGATGACGTAGATTTTTAGCAAATTGAATAGTGTAAGGATTCTGAGCAGGGTCAGCAGCCCATATCAGACCCCTTCACAGCACCAGCGGTGTTACCCTCTCCTCGAATTTTGACCCAGAGAATGAGTGCAGACACTTCTCTGCTCTCACTGGAGCTCTGTGCAGAAAAAGAGCTCCTTTATATGAAGCAAAAGCTTTCCTCTTCTTCTCTGCCTGCTTTTTCCAAACATCCTGCACTCATCCCTGGGAGTGGCACCTCACTATCCATGCCCAAGCCATAGGATTCCAAACTTTCCAAAATGTCCAATGGAACCAAGGCGTGATAATAAACATTAGCATCATTTGCAGGTAATTTTTTTCCTGAGAAGAAGAGAAGATACCCCAGAACCATAAAGGCTTTTTTGCTACCTTGAAAGTACTGCAAACTGCAGTGCAAATTGTGTGACAAACTTTCTGCAGGTTCCTCATGAACTGGACATAAAACAACAGTGATCCCAAGCAGCAAAGGGTGTCATTCAATGCTCATAAAACTTTGTCATATGAGTGATCAGGCTGAGAAAATAATACAATGTTCTTATTAATTTGTAAAATATTTATCTTGTATTCAGTTCTGAGGAAAATGTCAATGTTAATTTACATTAAAATTGCTTAATTTTAACATAACCCGTATTTGTCCAGCAAGTTAATTCAAGTTTTGGCTCTGCTATGTGTCGGTACCAAAGTATAATACTTCATGCAGTAGAAAAACAGCAGTATATAAACTGTCTACATTTCCAAGATGTTTGTTTGATAAAGTGCACATACACACACTGCTAATCTCAAATGCTTTCCATTTCAGAAGAAATGGACTCATTAGTGAAGTATTTCCACAAACATTGTTGAAAACTTTATCAAGATGCTTTATTGTCTTTTTTCCCTATATTAATCTCATCCTTAATATTAATTGTTCATTGAATAAGAAACATTTTCAATGTAAAAGTTAATGTTTTAATTATGGCAGGCATTCATCAATAATTTTAAAAGTTAGAAATACCTGGGAACCTTGGGAAGTCTGGTGATGTCAGTACTCTTTCAAAAATGTTCAGAACAGTGGTGCAATCCTAAACAAAATGTGTGTGTTTGGTGTATGAGTGAAGTCCAACTCTGAGGATCCCAATATAGCTATTATTTTCTGGGATTTTTCCATCGCTGTTTCAATCCTGAGGAGTCCCTTACAATCTTGCTCCTGTTAAGTTTAAGCTTTAGTAAGTACTCATCATGCAGTTATTTTTACTTCCTGTTGGGTTTATTCTTACCAGCATTTTTAGTAACATTTTGTAGTCCAACATGCCTTTTTTTCCCAAGGAGATTTCTGAAGAAGAGCATAAAGCAGCAGAACTGTAGCTTTGCACACCACAGGCCACCTTTCATGCACCCCCTCCCTCCCATCCACAAAGAGCAGTATACACAGATACTGGAATTACCCAAACAAACCCAGCGGATTCCTGGGTTATGACTCTTCTTAAAAGCAGTGTTTTACCCTCTAGTCTGGGAAGCCCATGACAGTGCTTGAGACATGTGGGTCACCGTGTCTTAAAATTAAGAGATCACCCATGAGGTGAATGGCAATGGGACTAAACAAAGCAGTCCTGATTTCTAGCCAAGGGTTAAATTCTTTACTGGTGTAGCTCCATGAGCTGCTCCTTCACAAAAATCAAGAGGGCTGAAGGAATTGCAGTAGAAATTATGTCCATTGTGAGCTGATACATAAGTTACCAAACAAATTTTTAATTACCAAATCGTTTGCTGCAAAATTTGTTCTTGCAAAACAGCACAATACCCAGTCAGTACCTCACATGTGTATTAAAATCCTTAGCAATTTTAGAATTCAAAATGATTCATGCCAATTTTGTTTTGGGTGGCAGCAAATTATGACTTCACTCAGTGAGAAAACGTTTCCTGCTGCTATCTCTTAAAGACTGCCTGCAGTGTTTAAATATCAACTGCTGCATCACACAGACTGGAAGGTGACCAATGGAATGTGCAAGAAGAGATTAGAACGAATTTTTGACGTGTGTTTTCATTTCATAAACTCTGGTCTCTGCAGCCACAAGTTTGTCATTTGTTATGTGGTTTTTTTAACAGCAGTTTTGTCTTATCTGATGTTGAAACTCTTCCATGAATCTTTGAATGCTGAGGCATAAGAAAGAGAAATCAGTTGGAAATTTGTTCCTGTCTATCTCTGTGCTTGACATTTCTCCACTGATAAGGTACAGCTAAATATTGGCTTTTTAGTTAAGTTCAGATTAGCTCTCTGGTCCATGGGCATAGATTGTAAACCATTATCTTTGCCTCACTTATGGGCCCCAGCGCTTTAACACAAAAAAAGAAAGAAAGAGAAAAAAAGAGAGATGTAAGACAAAATGAAATTGAAAAATGTGTAATTGGCTGTAAAGGTGTCATTAAATTCTGCTAGGAAAAAATAAAAATGTTCTTGATGTTCACTTTTAAAAAGCCATCCTTTTTTCATTCTAGCAGTCACCCTGTTCAAGTAATTTTTGACCCATTTAAGGAAAATGTCAAACCAAGACTGCCACCAGGACACAAAACTGGGAAAGATATAAAAAATTCTTCTCTCATTAATTAACTAAATGGAAAACCTGGCATGAAATAAGTATTACTAAAGCTATTGCTCTATAGGGGCTCAGTGGTACTACCAATTCTGCTTTATTACCCCAGCTCCTTGTCCCAACACAATAGAATCCTTAGGGTATGTTAAAATAAGAGCAGATAAGAGAGCAGGATGATGTATCTCTTTTAATTTTTTAATAGCCTTTGACCAAGTCCCTCCCAAGAGGCTCTAGAGGAAATTAAGAGATCATGCAGTACAAGGCAAAATATGCTTATAGGTAAGAAATTGGCTAGGAGAAAAAAACCACCTAGGATGAACAAGTAGGAAATCCTCAGCTCGGCAAAAGCTGATCAGTGTGGACCCTTGTGATTTTGTTCCAGAGAGGTGGCACAGAGGGGACATGGCAAGAGAGCTCACTACTTCAGCTGCCTAGGGATGTCCCCGTCTGAAACAGATTAGGATTGTGCACACATGGATTTATTCTGACGCAGTTATTGCGCACTCACTTCACACCATTCAGTTAATCCCATCTAATTTCCGAGTGTAAACAAGTGTTTAGCTTCACTGGGATGAAGCTGGAACAACACAGGTACCCTGGCTGCCCCGAGCAGGTGAGATTTCTGCTAGCCTCAGGTGTCAGAGGGAGGGGAAGGAAAGGTTGACAGGGAGAGGTCTGGATCAAGGAGGCAGTAGCATTAATGTTGACAAAATCTGTGTCTTTTCCTCCAAGTCTATAAACAGGCCTGACCTGGCCTAGGAGTGTCACCTAATTAGTGCATGCATATTGGCTTTTATGACTTGAACCCTGCTGGGCAACACAGTTATACAGTTAGGTTTTAAATTTTTCATCAGCATATTGTATCTTCATGTGACACTGAATCAATAAAGGAGACTCTCACAGTAGGGAGAAAGAAGCTGCCCTCAGTGGGGCGGATCCAGCCGATTGCCAGATCAAACATAAAGGGAAAAGAGCTCTTCTGACAGTCAGCAGTCACCAAGGATTTAACAATAAGTTTAGGGATCCTTTCTGCTGTGAAATACACCGTCACTGCCTAGTCTTGAATCAGAAACTCCGTGTGTTATCCTGTGCTCCCCTTCTTCACTGTCCCTGGGAACACAGTCCACATTTCAAATCCTATGTGAGTACATTACAACAATGACAGCTTAGTTGTAGCAATTCAGTTAAGTTAAATACTTTACGTGGTTTATTTGCAATTTCAAATGGACACACCTGCTAAAAGAGGACTCATCCAGACCCCTGATTTTCTCTTCTCAGTTTCAATTCAGAGCAGAAAACGCAGGGGAACCCCAGCACTACAGCATTATAGGCCTCACTGCATCACTTAGTAGAGCAGAGCATATTGGAGCCCTTCATAATTCCACCTTAAGTGTAAAGAAAATCTGTCACAGGAATGTATACCTTGGATATGGTACAGCAAGTGTCATAAATACCTCATGTGGCATAACATGCAAACACAATGAAAGTATGAAAATGAGGTGAGTGTCTTTGCATTTTATTTAAGGGCTCTGTCCTTTAGATTTTCTTGATTGCTAGCACACTACATCTTCCACAGAAAGAGCTTGTAATACTTCCGTTTTAATGACTGTCTTTTCTATTACTAAAAAATGAATTTTGGCAAAAATTCCCGAAACTTGAAAAATAACTGATTACCTAAAGACCTTTCTCCCCTTTAAAACCAAATGTTGCACCTATGTCACATTTCAGATTGATGCATATTTAAAATCTACATTATGAATCCTCAGAAATATATTCACAACTGCAGTGCTGACACTCTCCTAACTGGCACCTACAGTCCAAGAAACTAACATGGTCTCATGACATACCACAGGTCCAGCTGTGTTTGGGCTAAGTCAACCTATGGAGGGGGAGACCTCAGTGGAGTTTTAGGAAGCAGTATCAACAATTTAGAGTGCTTTTACCCTGCAAATTATGCAAAGGTTGCAGTACAGTTCATTACTTTCAGGAAGCAGGAATAGCATTTTTACATTGCTCATAAAAAAGGATGCAGATCTGCCAGCCTCTAACTACAATCATTCTGGGCAACTAAAAATATGCAGCATAATTAGAACAAGCTGGGGACCGTTTATGGCAATAGGAGCCTATAAAAAGATGTGTTGATGCTGAGAAAATTTTTATTTTTCTCTGACTACCGACATTTTGCCGAGCATTTTTTAAGCAGTTGGTCCTCCCTGGTACCATGTTCCTGCTCAGATATTGCTGGGAACCCAGGGGCCATGGCAAGTGACTTAACTCTCCAGAAGGCCTCTACAGATCTCCCCAAATGATGAATTGTGATGGAATTTGTCGGCTCTTCTGAGCATAAAAAGGAAGATTGGTGGGAAAGGATGGCAGAATTATTAGTATGCAAGTAAGTTAGTCAGCATCCTGCCTGGAAGACAATGAACTGAATGAATGTGGCATCCTCTTATCACTGCTCCCGTCTGGGTCAATAATCCTGAAATTACAGCATCACCAGAGTCAGGTGAGCAAAAGTTGTGTGCAGATAAGAGGTAAAATCAAAGTGGAGTTGAAGTTAACTCCGCAGTGAAGGTCTGTGGAAGTCAAAAAGCATAGATTCTTCTATGCATGAGAGGAAGTAAGTGTGAAGGGAACATACACACACAGATACACACAAAAATCTGCAAAATTCACTTCCTCCTTAATAAAGTTGGTTTCTAGTATTTTTACAGATCTAGTTAAAAAAAAAATAGTATTGTTTTCTCACCAGAATCATCTGAGAAACTGTGCATACCACATGATAATCCACAGTCCTTCTTGAATAACTGTTGAGCCTTCTTTAGAGGGAAATTAATGGGTCTTCTTATGTCTCAGGTGGAAGTGCACATGCCTGTATTCAGCATGGGCTGGCATGTTCTTGATTGCTTGGCCATCCTCGTTTACTCTAGGTCTCTCCTTCCTTCTCTTATTTTCCTTTTTTCCTGTAGAGAAAAGGTCAGGAAATGTGGCCTGAATGTTGAATGAAACAAAATTAGGTTATTTAATTTCACCTGTAGTTCAAACGGCTGTATTTTGGACAAATCTGAATGCAAAAAAATTCTTGCTGTGTTTTTTAAAATTCATGAAAAAATTGCCATTTTTCAAGCACCCTATTAGCTGACTGATATTTTCAATTACCTCTCCTCTATGGCCACTAAAAGCTCAGTCAAAGGCATGCTGATGCTAACAGACATCTTTCAAGTTGTCACAAAATATTTCTCAATCAAACCCTAGAGGCACTATTTTTATCAGTATTTGTCAAGTTCAGCTCGAAATATTAAAATTAAATGAGAGAAATCCAGGTCTTCAAGGCACTAACCTGAATAAATACCAGAAAATTAAACCAAACTCAGTCATGTCTCCAGCAATTCCACTCAAGCCAGTGGCATTTCAAAGGTTTGAGATAACAAGGGAATTTGTCCCAGTCACTGTTTTGCAGTCAATTTACACTGAGAGTTCATCGACTTCAGTGGAAATTCCACCATGATAACCATGACAGAGCTGGGAATGATTATATGCAGTTAAGATATAAAGAGCTAATGAAGCATGTACAGATCAGTTCAATATGTTGAATATTCTCTCAGGACTGCTAGCTAGATAATGACTTTAATAGATTAAGGGAGATAAACAGGATTCTTCTTTGTCTTTATCTTTTAATTAAATTACTAACCTACACTAAAAGTAGTGATCTACAAAGTTATTCAAAAGACAACATAAAGAGCAAATAAAATTCTAGAGATGCTTTCCCACCAAAAGTGCTTGCCCTTTTGTCCTAAATGTTTCCAGTCTTAACTATAGCAATGTTATTCAGAAATGTGTGGAGCAGCCAACAATATATCCACTGTCACTTCTCATTTATTGATGGTTAATATACTGATTTAGGCATTCCCTATTTGTCTGAAATTATTACAGATAATTCACATTACATATATACACAAAAAATTAGTACAGTATTGAGCAAACCTTTCATTTCTTTTCCATTTTTTTGAAGGTAAAAACAAAATCACTATCTGATTTTTGGAGCATGAGAAACAGCATGGAAAATGCTGTAAGGGACTGCTACACAGTCTCCCAGCATTGGTTCCAGACAATTCTTTGGCAACTAGGAAATTATTCTTAATTACGGCTTGGATGCTTTGCCCCATTCTGCCCTGTAATAGCCCTTGACTGAAATAAGGACGTGGGCCATCATATCTTACTGGATCATCATCAGTTACAGAAATGGAAATGAGTCACCTCTGGTAGAGCTGCACTGGTGCAAATTGATGTAGAATGTTACTCGGGGTTTAACATATTGTCTTCTATCTCAAAAAGGACAAGGTGCTAGGCAACGTTCAGGAGATGGATGGTAGATGTTTTTCTTTTTCCTGGCAGCCCTTTCATGCATTAATCCTTCAGGCAGATCTGACTCAAAATTTCCAGAGTCTTGCCATCACAGTGAGATGTAGAATGATTATGCAGTTGTCTATATGGAGGGACATCAAATGCAGGGATGTTCAGAGAGTTGGAAAACAGACTCTGTAAGGTGCAAAACAAAATTATTTAAATAGAAAAATCCACTGAATGCAGAAGTAACTCAAATGTGATTCTACATTATCTAAAAATATTGTGGCTGACAATAATAAATACAGTCATAAGAACTGGGTTAACATTCAACCCTTCACAGAATTTAAAGAAATACAATCAGGAAGAGTAAGCATCACAATAGATAAGGAACAGAACAAACAGAACAAAGTACTGCTAATCCTTGCTAGGGTAAAAAAAGCCCAGCTTTTTGTGATCTCACTGCCAGACACTGCTTTCAAGGAAAATTACATGGTTCATACCTGACTTTTTTCCATGTTTTATGTGACCAGTATTAGAGCCTTCCAATCTCTGCCTTCTACACTACCTGCCTTCTATTTATATGATGACTAAGGACAGTCTATGGAGCAGAGATTTCCAGCGTGGCAGCCCCAGAGCAGAAACTGGAGGATTGTAACACAAGTCATCCAAAAAATAAAATTGCTCTCACAATTATTCGGTATGCCATAGGCTATAGACAGCCCATGGCAGGACTGCATCCATAGCCTGTGTTGAGAAGCGAGTGTAAACTGGAGTCAGAACTTATACTCACCTGGACATTTTAACCAAGTTTCATACAATCAAAAGAAATGGGAATCATGTAGGGCATCACCAGCAAAACCTTCTGTGTTTGTGGCCTTTTACCATATTATCACCATTATCCATTCCCAAATCATTTCATGTAATTGTTCAAAACCGTGTTTATAATCACAATAACAACATTTCACCCTTCCCTCAGGACAGATGGGCTTCTGACTCCTGCAGCACTCCAGCAACTGCTGGAATCCAGAGACATACATTGTGCTGGCAGACAAAAAATGAGCTGCAGGCAGAAAGCTCAGCATCACTGTGAGCCATCTGAAAAGCCATTTGAAGGACTACTAGATCTAGAGGATTTACCTCTGCTGGTAGCTCTGAAAGATGCCGTAAACTACTTTCAGCTCTAGTGCTCCAAAAATTGCAATGACAGATGGAAAAATGAGAGAAGAGGTGGGCTAATAGGGATGACTGAAATCTCTCATCCATAATGTTAGCTTTCATCAGATATAAAAAAGAGAAAAATTTTGAAGAAATCAAGTTGTACTTTGTAACAATCCCATGAACTCTGAGAAAAGAATCAGTCAGTAAATTTCTTACCAAGCCAGCCTGGATTTGATAGGTAAAAGAAAAGATGTATGTTCATGAAAGTACTAGCTTTGTGAATACCTTGCTTTCATACTTGTTTGACATTATGTTCTTCCTGTCTTTCCAAAGACTTTGCAATGTGTACAAATCCCAATTTGTGTATAAGCATTTTCTGTTTCAAAAATTTCTAGTTAAAATGAAAATAAGTTTGTGTTACCAAGAAGGGACTTCTGGTTAGTACTTCTCATTTTGTACCAATGGCTACTTTAAAGAAAACCTGGCATGCTTCTGAGCTTAAAAATCCTTGATTTTTTTCCTGGAATGAAACCAAAAAAATGCTCTAATCCTTGTTACTTAAGTGACAGATGACTAAAACTTTAACAAATACAAAAAACTTTCCTGAAAATCAGATGTCTACGTAGTCATTCAGGGTCCCTTTATCTCCAGCACTTTGTGTCTGATAGCAGCTCCCCATCTTCCAAACGCAAAAACATGTCAGTCAAAACTTCCAAGGCTGAAAATTTCCCTTTCTTTTTACACTTGCCATTAACAGGCTAAGTTGTTTTGTAATTGTAACATGAAAGTAAAGCAATTATAGTACAGCCTTTTCATTACTAATTAAGATTTAAAATGTATTAATAAGTTTTTTAGAAATAAATCTGATGGGAAACTTGTGAGACAATCACGGACATCTGGTGGTCTTTATCTGAGACAAATTCATTATTGTATAAGTTCCCAGAACAGTCACAGTGGCACTGTACCCAGTGACATCATCCTTTAAGTTCAGTTACTTGTTCTTCATGTACTTTTGTAGAGGTTTGCCCTTGCAAAATTAAAACAAACAAAAAGAACCGCCAAAAAAAGGGAATTTTCATTGCAAAACTTCTTTGAAAGAATTAGTTAAACATTGGGCAACTGAGTATTTACAATAAATGTTAACTAAAAGAACCCCTTTTTTCCAGTTGTATGATGCCATGGAACAGTTACAACAGGATATTTCTGCCCAGGTCTCTCTTCCTCCCAAATGACTTCAGAGTTTATTTTTCCATGGTTATTCTTTTTCTATTCTTCAATATTATTTTTTAAGTATGGGTCTTACCCCTTTCTCTGTTTTATGAATCCATTAAGGAAAAATATGTCTTTTCCTTAAAAAAAGGTTTGTCTGCTTTTTAATGCAAATTACAGCAAAAGGACCTTTATTAACACTCCATTATCTGAACTGAATGAGGTCCAGGGTACCATAGGTAATGGAAAAAGTAGGAAACCTAAGTGCTAGTAGTCAGCCACAGATCCAGTATAAATGTAACTTGGCTGGTGCTGACATGGAGCTCATGAGCTTATGCTGGGCAAGTTGAGAGCTCATACAATCCGTATCTAAACTGCCCCTGCATCATGCCTGGCTGGGACCAGGTCCTTAAGGTACCTCTTGGTTTGGATGGAGAAATAGTTGTCAGAAAACATCACCCCAATAGGAAAAGCATGTGCTGAGAAGATAAAGCATGGAAATCTCCCAAGGACTGGAAGTCAGACTCCTGCTGAACACGCAATGTGGCTCTTGCTCCAAAAGGGGCTGGGGAACACCACTTGATCTGTGCTGGCTCTGTGTCTTCACTCAAGACTCCACAGGAAGCCACAATTCCATCTCACAGTGTGGAGAGATGTGGAAGCAGGTCAGTAGCGGCCAATATGAGGCTCAGGAGTTCTGACACTGAAGGGGAAAGCACCAAATGGATGTGTCTCTGCTCAGTGTTTCCAGATCTTTGACTCTCCACAGAGGTACCCCAGATCTACCAGGATAAAACGTCTAGTCTGTGCTGGGCGCAGAAGCAACAGTACTGTCCCAGGACCTAATCTGGGCATGAGAGAGGTACATCCTCCTCCTCCATGTAGCTCTGTGCCTGAGCTAAGTACCAACAAGACACTTTTCAAAAGCTGAGGCAGTGGACAAAAGAAATGTGTTGTATAAACCAGTAGGCTTTTCAAGGATGTGTCAGTGGTATATGCTTTGCTAAGTACATCAAGATTTGCCATGCATTTTTATTAATTCTATATGGTGGGTCGAGTTATATAAACAGGAAATGGCAACAGATTAGCTCCTGGGGAGTGTTTCATATGGGATTACATTTAATGCTGAAATTCCTGTCAAACTCTTAACTTTTAAAATACTGATAACACTGTACATACTGTGCACTTTTTTGAACACTTGAGCGATGCATTCCCCGCAACATGCTCGGAGCCCTAATAATCAAGATTGCGTTTAGAGAAGCTTAATTTTCATTCTACTAATCTCTCCAGTGGTAAGAGTAATTATTCGCTGTTCAGTAAGAAGCAATCCCATAACATGCACAGGGTGCCAGTATGTTAGCATGGTTTGAATGACCGCATGGTGAGAAGAAATGTTTCTCTCTCACCATCGAATTATTATGCAGGTCCTTAAAAAGACTATTAATTGTATTTTCCAGATATAAAATTCCCTCTGCTACTCCAAATTACCTCTCAAGTGTCCTATCTTTTTTAGTATCATCTTTAAGGTCCCCTTTCCAAGACTACGTTTCATTTTATGACTATCTCTTTTTTTTTTCCACCACACACCTTTGTTCATCCCTACATTCTGCTAAGGACTTCTACCATTTTTCCTATTTCTTATTCCTCTTGTCTCATCAGAAGCCTTTTTAAACAACTCCTTCCATGTGTTGTGTAGCTTCTTTGGGTGAGTAAGGCAGAAAGGGAGTATTTGAATAAGGTAGGGATCACCAAACGCTAACTAATGACTTGTCTTTGTGTTGAAGCCATTTCAGTTTCCAGAAAGGAAAAATACCATTTTTACTGTGACTTTTCTTTGAAGAAGATGTATCTTCCAACCAATTAATACCTTTCATTGTAAAAGATGCAGAACAGTGAAAGACAAAAATGGTGTCTTAGATGACATGTCCCATATCTATAAGTAACTAAACAATGTAAATATTGTACATGTCTACATTGTCTCTCTCTGTCTCGTGTTTATTTCCTTTTGCGGATTCCTGTCATATATTTTGACTATCCTGAAGATAAAAAGTATCTATTTTTACTGTACCTAACACATGAATGTGTTACAAGTCATGAATCAGGGTTGTGGAAACCTCTGTAATACATTTCATAAAATAATAATAAAATTAGTCCAGGAAAATATTGCAACATGAGGGCAGTCTGTACTGTTTTTAACACTTTGCCCTCTGCACCTCTGCAAGCAAACTCCTGGATATTCTGACTTGGATGTTTTATCAGCCACTGTAAATTCAAGAATTCAGCTAACGTGAGGTTTAGAAGTCTTAACTGTGGCCACCCAGTGCTAAGTGCCACAGGGAACCTTTCTCTCCTGCCATTTAACTTCAGTAGGCAGCCATGGTGCCTGTCCATATCTGCAGAGGCTATCTGATTGCTGTTCCTTTTTCACGTGCTTAATTCTTCTAAATCTTCTTATTTCCGATTATTATTCCATCATTTTTCTCAGTCTATCATCATTTATTTCAGTCTAACCTCAGCTGGTCCACTTCAGTCCACGTAAACTTCAACTACTCCTAATTCTTCTTCCTCATCTGCACTTTCAACTTCTTCTTCACCAGTTCCTTCAATTACAAGTTTATCAGAGATGTCAAGTCCTCCAGGTCAGGCAAACATATGTCCGCATCAAACAGGAATAAATTCATGTATGCTGTGTGTACCTGGACTCTTTTCTTGATATTTTAAGGGGCAAAATGTAATGAATAAACTTATTAATCACATTTGGAAGAAGCCGAATTCCTGCTGTATAAGCATTCTTGAGGGCCTGAGGGTACTATAATATTTGTTTCAGGGTTTATGAAGATGGTAAGGAGCCAGGTTTAGAGAGAGGAATTATTAACCGCAACAAGCCTGCCACCTCTAAGATGAATATGAGTGATCCTGTAGGAGTCTGCACCACATGCACATTTTCTGTCTTCCTGGCATCTCCAAAGGGAGCCAGACACAATGTCTCCCTTCCAGAACAATGCAGTCTAGGATAATCTAGTGTGAAAGGAAGGCTCATGGCGTGCTCTGTGGAACCAAACCACCACAGCTGTGAATATTATTTTTGAGTCATACAAGCACACATCATACTCAGCGTAGGTGTGTTCTCTGGCTCTGAGGATGCAGTGTCCTTGGAGAGTGCTCAGAGTTATGTTAATCCTTCTTCTACTGCAACTATTACGAAGAAATATTTGTCTGTTTTAAAGAGCTATTTTATGAACTGGAATTATTTATTTTGATCTCCAGGAAAGAAGATTGTTGCATCTTTGTGCTGAGAATTACTCTCCCGCTGGTAACGGGAAATGCCATTCTCCTTGGGCAGTACTGCCGCAGGCTATGTGCTGACCAGAGGGACTGCCAGAGACTGACTGCTGTCAGTAGCTCTCTCCATGCTTCACACCAGCTTACCCTGTAAGGGGAGGCTCTCCTGGTAATCTGCCTCTCAGTGAAGTTACAAAAACCCTCGACACAGTTTACATTTGCAGAAGACAACTCCCTCCTCTGTCCTTCAAGCTGGCTTGGCTACCATCCTGCTTTCTCCTGAATTCCCCTGAGGTTAACTCTTCCTTGTCCAGCACTCCATCATTTATCTCACTTCATCCCCCATCAGCCTGCCTCTTTCAGCTCTCTCCACATAAATTTTGACTCTTCCTTAGACCTCGAAATCATTTAGGCTTTACAGTGTGTATGCAGCTGTGTTCATGGTCAGATCCAAGGTCTGCCTGACAGTCAGTAAAGGCCAGGGTGAACGTTAATGTGTAAGCAATGAGGAAACCATTGAGTGTGACCTTGAATCCTAAGCTAACATGACAGTATAAACACAGTCCAAGTTATTGCTCATATGCTCTCTGCCTGTCTGAACAATCTCTCTCTTTTTCTCTCAGGCTCCCCCATTCCCCCTCACCAAACTTTCATTGCTTCCTCCACCATTCCTCAGTCTCGATGTGAGATTGGAGACCTTTTAAGCAAGTTGAATAGAGGTATTCAAAAAGTACAGAAAGGCCACTAAAAATCACCTAGTCCTGAATGGCTTCACATAAGTCCATGCCATAATGAAGTTCAGAGTCTATATTTGGATACTCACAGGCCTCTGTAATTTTTAAATTAATCAGTCAGTGATTCCTCAAAATTATTTCAGTACAGTCCTCAGAACTCACCTATGTAAGAGAATTGTGAATTCTTGTCCACAGTGTCATGGCCTTACCCACTTGTCCTCCTATCTGATTAATCAGTACTGGTTCAGAAAAACATTGACAAAAGTGGCCGTCACATGTTCATCCATGGCAGAGACAGAGTTGGAACGCAGAACATACATCAAATCCTGCAATTTCAGTTTCCACTGCCTCGGCAGTCAGCTAGCATTGGAAACACGGCATCATAACCAAAACATTTTTCTTGCCCCTTATACATACTACCTCCCGTTGTTTCCTTTATCACGATATGGCACATCTGAAGAAAACAAAAATCACAATGTCTGTTAGGATGCAGAGGACTGGTCTCAATTAGGGCTTATGTATAAAATTCTTTTCCTATGGTTTTTAAAGAAATTACTTTTCAATATCTAGCTCTCCACAAAAACTTAAAGATTTTCATCATTTTCCCCCAAAGATCCTTATAAGCCTGATTTTCATGATAGAATACACAGTAGATCACTAAGGCATGGCATATCATAGAACAAATAAACTGAGCAATAGAGAATGACAGACCAACAAGAAAAACAAAGAGAAGCTGTAGCAAGTCCCTAACTGCATGCCTTGAGTTTTGATTTTTAGAAAATTTTTGTGCTTAAGGTAAATATTTCTGGGTTCTCCCTTTTACCTAAGTGTTGGTATTTTCCAGTCAGCCCTGGTTCCATCCTGATACTTGTTACAAACACCTCATCTAGACTGCATGACTTCTTTATATTTTCAACTTCCATTAATTATATAAGATTTTCTCTCTCTGTTCTCTATGCTCCAATGTTTCTAGACACTCAACCATTCTGTGACAGACAGACAGGGATTATATTAGCTGTTCTTTTCGCAGTTCAGTAATTTCAGTATGCATACAATTCTTTTTCTTCTCCTTTTACAAACTTGGCCACCTGTGACAAAGGGGAAGTGTAACCAGCCATTCAAAACATAGTAAGCTGTACCATTTAGGTTAGGGCAATGTGCTGCTCTAAATACAGAAAAAAACATGTTCTCACTGTCCTGTGTTTAGTGAGTACACGAAGGAACCAAAACTAGTCCTGATTTTGGTGAAGAACACCATGGGAAACAATCTAATATACTGCTCTCCAAGGTAGGTGGCCTGCTGGAATTAAGTGATACAAATGAATTCCTCATTGAGATGGAAACAGAGAGGCAAAAAAAAATGTTAACAACATTCAGTAATGAATCTGGAAAAGGAGCGGGACACCTGAAATTTTAGAGGATGCAATGGCAGGAATAAAAAGGAAGGTGGGAAAGTAGACTTGCATGAGGAGATAGGGATTTATAAAATAGGAGATCTATAAAGTTTATGTGTGAGAATGTCAGGTTTCAGTTGCTAGAAAACCATGTCTGCAGCAAGCATGCAATATCAAGCAGCTGGTATGGAAACTGAGATGCATAATAATACAGCTTCAGAACACCACTGAGTCAGAGCAAAGACTCTGTCACAGTATCCTGCATCCGACAGTGATTAATACCAGTTCCTTAGAGAAAAAGCAGAAGAAAGACAACAGTACGAAGTGACCTCTGTCTACTATGTACTTTCCGCAGAGTTGCCTGGGAGGAAAGCCTTCTTGAGACAGAGAAAGTTAGCAGTCATGAACAGAACTGTATCTGATCCCCTTGTTGAATATACTGTGTTTGGCTATCTATAAAAATATTTCATCTTTTCATTCTGAATTGCAAAGAGATATATACCAGCTTAAATTTTCTAACCTTCTGTCTGAAAACATCAGGGGTGGGGGGGCAGCCTCTATGCTTCATGAGTATCCGCTTTTTAGTCCATCTCACCATAAGGATCAGACACCCAAAAATCACAGCTCCGATGGAGACTTACAGAGCACTCCCACCCAAAGAAGGGTCCAGCCGTGTTATGTCCTCCTCCTCTGGATTTATGTCTGGCTCACTTCTCCACCTAAGAGAGTTCAAAATCTTCTGAACCATAGTCCCATTAGCCAATTCCCTCCGCTGTCCCTATGTGACAGATAAAATAGCCAAGTGACAGTATCTCGTGCTGAGCAATGAAAAGTCAAGTACTGCATCAAGAAGGATATGAACACGTGGTTTTATCTCTTTAACAACTCATCTCTGCTATGGAAAGAGCTGAAGTGAGTCCAAACGGAAGCATGCAGAGAGATAACAACCTGTTATGATTATACTTTTCCTGGGGAAACTGTCAATTTCACTGGTGAATCTATATATACACACACTGCACTGCACATGGTATACCTGGAATTAGCACGTCCCAAACCCTTTGCTCTTCACCACCACCATCACAAAACACTTGGAAAGACAAGGCACCTGGATGAGTTCAGCCTTCCTCCACTGCTGCCAGCAGTGTTGCACTCAGTGCAACTCTGAAAAGAGTCAGCTTCAACTCTCAACCACTTCTTTGGGCAAAAAGCAAATTGAAGAGTCACGTAAAATGGTATCACGGTTTTCTGCTAAGTTGCCTCCACTGCTCATCTTTGCATATCAGCTGGCCATCCAAAGTCAGTAATTATAATATAAAAATAATGTAAATAATTCTCAACCAATACCTTTTCTCCCAAATCAAATAGGTTTTTTTCTGTATTTTCAGCCAGTGATTTTGACATGCCAGCAAGCTTGACTCTATGCAAGCAAGTTTCATCATCTCCTTCAAGTAGTACTTTTGAAACATCATAGCTCACCTCAGATTGTCTAGTGCAATTTCTAGATAGGCTGATTTCCAGTAGCATCAAAAAATCAATCTGACCAGCATGTTCCTCTCTTTTATTTTTTTTTATTATTCCAGTGAAAAATCTGTCTTTTTTTTCCCATGCACTGAGCTTGAGGCTGTTAGACCGCGGAATGCTGCGCCAACGAGCATGACTTCCAACACCTCACAGTGAGTCATTTATGTCTGAGTGATTGTTTCAAAGCAAACAGTGCTGTTCACTTCTGAGGCCCACAGCCTCTCCTGCTCCCCAGTCATGAGACTCAACTCACTGCTGTAAACTGTGTGCTGGACACACTTTGCCTTAACTACTGTAAGTAACTCCTCTCTCGCCATCATGAGAATTGGGACTTACTGGAAGAAAAAACATAAATTATAGAGTCATAGAATGGTTTGCATTGGAAGGGACTTCAGAGATCATCAAATTCCAACCCCCAGCCATGGGCAGGGACACCTCCCACTAGACCTGGTTGCTCCAAGTACCAGTCCAACCTGGCCTTGAACACTGCAAGGGCTGGAGCATCCGCAGCTTCTCTGGGCAACCTGTTCCAGTACGCTGGAGCATCCACAACATCTCTGGACAACCTGTTCTGGTGCCTTACCATCCTGTAAAGAATTTGTTCGTAACATCTAGTCTAAACCTACTTTCTTTTAGCCTGAACCCATTCCTCCTTGTCCTGTCACTACAGTTCCTGATGAAGGGTCTGTTTCTGGCTCTCCTGTAGGGCCCCTTCAGACACTGGAAAGTTGCCATGAGGTCTTCACTCAACCTTCTTTTCTCCAGGCTGAACAGTCCAAACTCTCAGCTTGACTTCACAGGGGAGGTGTTCCAGTCCTCTTATAATCTTTGTGGCCTCCTCTGGACTTGCTCCAACAGCTCCATGTCCTTACATTGGGGGCACCAGAACCGTGCACAGTGTTCCAGATGGGGTTTCATGAGAGCGGAAGAGAGGGGCAGAATCCCCTCCCTTGACCTGCTGGCCACACTCCTTTGGATGCAGCCCAGGATTCCTCTGGCTTTCTGGGCTGTGAGTGCACACCACTGGCTCATGTTGAGTTTTTCATCAACCATCACTCCCACGTCTTTCTCTGCAGAGCTGCTCTCAGTCGCTTCTCCACTCTCTCCACTTCTCATGCACTAGGATGAGATCATGTTGTTGTAGAATTAGCTTTTTGAGTACAGATGTATTCCCCTGTTTCACTGATACCCATTCTATTCCACCTAGCAGAAGATCTGCAAATCTGAAGGTTGTCTTCCTGTCACGAGCAAGGAATTCCATGGGATACACAAGTGGTCAATGCCAACAACAGTCAGAGCAGACAGAGGTCTTGCAGCTTGATCCTAAGCATCTGCAAGCCCCATAGACTGTAAATCTCTTTTCTCATTTCTCCTTAGAAGTTTGACTTTAACATGTGTTGTACATAATTAAACACTTCTGATTTCAAATACCGCAGCATAATAATCATTAGCCCATGCTAGATTCCCTTTATAGTAACCACCCTCAGATTTGGACAGCATTCTGAAAAGTGGTAAGCTAGACATTTTCAGCTATCTTTATGAATATAGTGAGAGGAATAATAAAATTACATTTACAATCAAGACAGAATTTCCTTTTCAATAATTCCAGGAAAGGCTATTCTTATGGAAGGGATTATAATACAAATAAGAAATGGTATAGACTTAACCCATTTTCTTTACAGTCTTAAGACTGCAATTTTGTGGTTGTAATCTAATGTCATGCCTTTGCTATTAGTAGATTTTCTCCAGAGTCCAGACATGTTCAGAAAGACCTCAGGAATATCCTGTTTTTCTGGCACCAATTTAAAATATAATTCTCATTAGATTGCTACCTCTTTTTTATTTGTGGGTTTTTTTTTTCTAGGATTAAATATATTTTCCCTTCAAAAGAAATCCTGTTGCTTTTAAGTGACAGAGAAATGTTCCTCAGATCCTATTGCCAGAATCAACATTCTGTCATTTCTATCTCAGTTTATTTTGTGATATGATGATCATCTAACCAGAAGTCTGATATTCAAATTCAGCAGAGAGGAAAGGAGTGCACCCTCATGCCCTCCCTGTTCTTCATATCTAAAGTCAGCAGCCAGAATCCCCATTTCAATGAGAACAAGACTGAATCATCAGAACATCAGTTTTTGGGCACAGGGATCAAGTCTCCCCCTGTAGTAACAAAGGTGCCAAACACAGAATCTGTGCCAAGTAAACAATAAACACTAATAACAATGAGGAAGCCACATACAAGTGTTGTGGGGTTTATCTGGTATAATTAATAAAACAATGTCTTTCCACAGGTTTAAGGCTGTCTCCAAAACAACCCAAAACAAGAAGGAGGCACAATGTCGGAGGGGAACTGGAAGGTTATCCTGTTTTATGAAAGCATGAAGAATCCTAGACAGCTCCCATATATGGAGGAGTACATGGGCTTCTCCTGGTCATTTCAGAGGACCAATCACTTTCACTCCTGACCCATTCCCCTGCTGCATGGAACCGAAGGGATATCCTCTTCTCTTCCCCTCTCTGCCCCCTCACTTAGTCCTCACTGGGACAATGGAAAAGGAGTTAGACGGTAACAAAACATTCACCTCATAGATATGCATCTCAACCTTCCCCAAACTCCCAAGCAGATTTTCAAATGAGGTAGGAGAGCAGTGTGCCTTTTCAGTGCCAGGCAGAATTCTGCCCCTTGCTGATGTATTTCTGGGTAGGATGTTTTGTTGGGTTTGGTTTTTTTTTCTTTTCAAGCCAGTAGCAGATGGCTCACCAGTCTCATTTCATCTGGCAATTCCCCTGCTCCTGTATTGCCTTCATGAACCACTCCACAGCCACAGTATGGGGCAGTTTCAGAGCTTTCTGGGGCTAAATTGTCACATCTATTCAGAATGATAAAGTAAGGTACTGACAACAGCAAGTTATTTTAAGTTTTGGGCTTATTTCTATCCAAGGTTTCCTTCTACATTCAATTCCTTCCTAAGCTGTGAACCATTCAAGCTACACTTTTCATATAGCTGAAAGCAGATTTGATTAATATGATTTCTTTGTGAAAACCTGAGAAGATTAAGAAGCAGTGATGTAGAGAACATATGCCCTCTCTCAACATGACATTCGCTAACATTATACGGGGGTCTGCAGATCCTTACAGTCATTATATTTTTCCCACTACTGGTATCTAAATAGAGAAAAACCTATCATCAGGAAAGAATTTCACTTTTTTCATATTATAGTTTCAATCTCATGTGCAGGTCAACAAATCTGCAGCTGTGTATCGATTTCATTCTGTAACTAGGCAGGAAAGGCCACATTTCAAGGCAGCATTTGCAGATTGTTTTTCCTTTATTTTAGAGGTCTTTTTGTGATGGTCCCTTGGATAAAAATTAAGATTGGCCAGATGACTTCTATGCTCAGTGAAGCAAAATGCCGAATAAATATGTTTACAGGCACACCAGTTTACTGTTCTTTCTCTATGTATCCCAGAGTGTTACTAACCGTGGAAATACTTTCTAAAATCAGTGGGGAGAAAAAAAATCTGTCTGGTATTGATTGAATATGGTTTCTCATCTGTCTCATGACCTTTTCCATCATATATAATTAGAAATGGAAAGGTCTTAGCTGCATGCTCGCAGTACTCTCCAGAATACAGATAGAAGGTTTGATTCAGTACTGGGATACAATGAAAGCACGCACTCCATAGACTCCAGGATTTGGTAATACCTGTAGTTGTTCCTCAAAATAATAAATACAGACCATGCCAGCATTTTCAAGCTGATGCAGTATAGTATCTGTAGGTGTCTTAACTGTATTAGTGTAATATCTGTGATTGCATTATAGATTGTAGAGGATAAATATCGTTTGCAACCATCTACAGCACAGGAAAACAAACCTGTTGATTTGTGTGAATACGACATTTGTTACTCGCTGCTTTGTTAATGTCAAAGAGTCAACATGATTTGCTAATCAGTGGTTAAGGAGATGATTATAATGGCTGTTTCTAAAAGCATTTATGAGTCCCTTGTGTTGAGTCAAGCTGCCATTTCTGAAAGTCAGAAATCTTAATCAGCCATATTGTCCACAGATTCTTTGCAAGGTTAGGGCAGTAGCATTTCCAATTTTGACACACACACTTTCTTGCTTTTGCCTGGATTTGAAAGTTTCATATGAATATCATTACGTACTGCCCCTAACCTCATATGTACATAAGGAAATAAACCAGAGAATCATATTCCTTTCCCAATGTGAAAAGCAGAGATGCTGGTGATGGGACCACCAAAAAATTAAATACATTTAACTTTCAGATACATTTTGTTATGAAAATATTCTAGCAAAGTACCAGACAAGTTGTTATTGAAAATCAGTACTTTGAGACAAATGCTTTCTTTCATTATGGGGTAGGCCTGCAGCTCAGCAGAATGTGTTTGGTGGCCCATTATTCGCAAGTCCTGTACAAAATTGATTAAAAGGATGATTAAGAAGGGAAAAAATAGCTCTTCAGCAGGGAGGAGGGTGGTCAGTTCAGATGATAAGCAACTTTCAATTTCATATGATTGGTTGCTGTGTGGCTTCTAATGGCCTGTTGCTTATATTGCACGGGACACAACTAAAATTATCACAGAGTCAAAGGAGAATCCATTGCACATGATGGGTGGCTGAAGAGACTGATCCAATTTTTGAGACTGTCATCCCCTTTAGAATTCTTTTCCCACAGTTTACATGAGTCCATGGACTACATGGAGCATGACATCCGATCAACACTATCTGCCAATCCTGTGCTTTTTAAAAATCATACACACACACAAACACACGTTTTAAAACAGCTGACCTACCTTCATGACTTCAGATACCTCTCAAACCTCTGAGGACTCTGATACAAAGCAATTTGTAAAATGTAAATCTCTCCCACTCATTCAGACCATTTCAATGCCTATTTTGTTGGCTGACTTTTACACAGGCACAGGCACTGTATCTGTTCTAGCAGAATAGATTCATCGAGTCACCATATAAAAGAGATTTGTACTACAGTGGTATGCAATTGTCCTGGCTGTGAATTAATACAATGTAATTTCCATTGGCATCACTATAAATTATTTCAAACATAACTGTGAACTGAAATAACATTTCACAACAGAGTATATACAGGCAGTATTCTAGATAAAGTTCTTCAATTTGTTTTGACCAGAAATGTATCTGGATAATAAAGCAATAACATGAGTGTCAGACTGTCAGCAAAGAGCACATTTTCAGTGAGGATAAAACATGCATGAGTGACAATTCATCGTATCTGTAAAAATAAACAAATCCCCCCAAAAGAACAAAAGAGAAAAACATGAGTTAGTGTTGTTTCTGAAGTCCAGGTCTTATAAAGGAAATATAAAAACAAAATGAAGATGGTTTACTCGCAAAAGACGTGACACAATGCCACCTTCTGGTTAAAATGTGTAGAAAAATTTACCAGCTTTGTATTGAACCTATTTACACATGATCCAGTGATCAGTTTGTGTATGAATTCACAACAGTCATACAGTTGATTGTTTGGACCAGAAGATCCCAGTATATTCACTATTGAATTTTGTAGAGTAGTCCATCCCAGACTAAAGACAGAATCTTGCTACTCAACAGTTAAAGTTCAGTGCAGGTTTGCATCTGTAGACAAGAATCTCTCTATTTCATATTCTAGCAATGGGGTTTGGCCTCCAATTTTAAAATACTCATTTTTTATAGAGTATCAGATTTTTTAATAATATTTCCAGGATTTAGCAAATTTGGCAGCAAAAATGTTTTAAAATTAGGCTTTTGTGAATCTTCTCTTGAGAGCCTCATGTGTTATTAGAATCATAGAGCTAAAAACTCTTAACTCTGCAACATGCAGAGACATTTTCATAACAGCTTGGAGATATGAAGGAATTAAATATTTTCCAGTTTAACCAAAATAAGAATCATTTTCCACCAGGGAAGCCAGCAGCTCTTTTAAGATACATTCAATACCTCTCTCCTCTCCTCTGGTCCTTTTGAACTGCCAAGCACTTTAAAATAGTGACAGGATCAAGGCAAAGATATGCTACTGCTTATTAAATTTAACAGCTGGAAGAGTTAATACTGGACACACACACACATCAAATTTCTCCAATACCCTTCATCCAGGAGCAGGGTTTGGCCATTCCTTTTCACTTTTGAAGAAACTCTAGGACTTACTTCAAGATACTGAAGTTTTCCCTAAAATCTTCACCTATTCCAGGATCATTTATAAGGAGGGCACACCCGTTGTGTATTAGGTCAGTAACCCATCCCTTCACTTCCAGGCTGCATGGTCCAACAGCGCACTGTGGTCTACAGAAATCCTCTCTACAGAGGAGACAAGCAAAGGCAGAAACTCAGAGGACTTGAGCATGATGAATAAAATTGGTGGTGTTTCCCACTTCTGATTCATCGTCCTATTTCAGAACCTCACTTGCCTTATCCACATTCTCTGTATGCACCACGTGAAGGGGAAAGTGGGAAAGGTGTGAAGGGAGAGGCAACAGCCACGGCTCCAGAGGAGTAGCACAGGGAACCTCCATAAACGTACTGGTATGACCACAGTTATTGCAGCATATTTATACAGCTTTAGAGTTAGAAAGATCAGAATTGTCCCTGGCGGGTAATAAATTCCTGAACAAGAATTTGAGCTCTCTATATGATATGAGAATAAAGCTGATCAATGGAGAGAATTATTGTATAGTAAAACTACAGCAATGAGGGCACTGCGACAATTACTGGATATTTATTCAACTGATTTTCCTTGAGGAATTTTAATGAGGATTTCACACTCCATAACCACATGCTTTAGATTCTGTCAGTAAAAATGTTAAATGCTTCTGTTAGAGTAATGCGACACTGCTTTCGCTGCACTAGTCTTTGCAGAGGAATGATATTTTAGCAAGACAAGACCACGTCTACTTTTTTTTCAGATGCACTGGGAATGTTTTCAATTATTTATGTTGTGGCTGAATCCCCCAGTATGCCGCTAGACCCAGACAAAAATGACAATGCCAGCCCCATAGTGGAACAGTTGTGGAAATTCCTTCAGCTTTCCATGAGTAAGTTTCCCTGTGCTCTCCATGTAGCTGGCAGCAACATTGTGCATAACACACAAGAAATGCTTGTGGTGTGATTAGAAGTGGTAAAATCCATCAATTTTTATATAGAATGCTTCGAAGTTGAATTAATTTATTTGCAATTATGGCCATTCCATGTTATTGATTACTATGATTACAGAAAAGTTAGGCTTTTTGTTCCCAATGCTTAATCTCATTAATATGGCAGTGGGATTTGAATAAAAAAAAGGATCAGTTAAGAGTTTGAAAACTCAGTTTATATTCTTGACTCAGACGCTGGTCTGCACCGTGATCTTCACAGGCTTCATTTTTCTGTGCTTCTCTTTCACTCTTGTCTTGCAGATTGTAAGTAACGTTTTCAGAAAAGATTATCTCTCATTATGTGCTTCTACTACGCCTTGTTTAATGAGGTGCCAAATTCATTGAAGCCTCTAAGCTTAACGATACTATACATAATAACATAATAACCCATAATGCACCAAAATCATCCTTCACAAACTGAAAATTAGAGTTTGTTATTCCAAATTGCCGTTACTTTCCTGTGCTTCTGACAGGGGGACTCTGCAGTTGTTCATGGACATGTCCCAGAATTTTCAGACAACGTGGTAGCATTTAAAATGCAAAATGTAAACATATCTTTCAGATAATCAGCACTAAATCATTCATTGCTGTGGCCATTGAAGTATTTCCATGTATATGGAATGGTCTGCTATTCCTGCTTGGATGTTTAAGGTAAAAAATCACAGAAAAGTAAGTAGAGCTGTGTGACCTTGTACACAACAGCATACATTTAGTTTCAAGAAATTAGTGTTTCTACTGGTGCTTGTGCCAGACAACTGTAATTTATAGTGCTGTGAAGCAAAACTGAGATTTCAAGTTGGGGCTCTAAATTCCTTCTTGGTGTAATACTACAACATTTTATGAAATTACACCAGAAACTAATACGGCCCAGCAATAGAAAATTATTGTCTGCCACTTCGGGTTTGGAAATGTGTTGTGAAAGCAAAATGTCTTTCTTATTGCAGACTGTAATGTCTCTCAGTGATGGTAACTAAAGACTTGATTGCGCAGACATTTCATGTGAATGGCTCTTCCTCGTTCAGTCATGTCAGTGATATCAACCAGATATAGATATACAATAAATATGTTTGGGTAAAAACCACTCAAGGGAATGAAACCTGCAATATTTTTCCACTCCTAATCTAGTCACCATGACCACATCCATGAATGTAAATGAACAGGCTACGGGATGAAGCACTGGCCTGCCCACAGAGAGGGTGCAGAACACTCTGGGCATCGTTCACAGGGTAAGGAACCGAAGACAGGACGGCAGGAGTGAAGCCACGCTGTTTTGAGTGGGAGGAGAACAGGTGCAATGAGTGCCATACCATTTGGTCTTGGGGTGAAAGGATGGAGTTTGGCCTATGTTATGTACTTGCCAAGGGGTTTTCTGTGAGAGAAAATCATCTCTTGTTAGTGATGTACCAGCAATAAACCAGTGCAATATCCTATAGCAGTGCCAGACATCTGCTGCTCCAAGGGAAGGTGGAAAAAGGGACTTGGCTCAGCCAGAAGTGCCATGCACTGCATGGGAGAGAGAAAGTCTTTGCTAATAATGTGTGTGGGGACCAGCATGTTCTCTGGGCCTATGTCACCTCGTGTCCTCACAGGTATCTAGCTAGGAGAAAAGCAATAGCAGCTCTGGCTCATGGGGCTTCACAGACTCACAGGGAAGCTTCCTTCACTCGCAGCTCTCCGTCAAATCACCTTGCAAATAAGCGTGTGGGGAGCTCACTCCTCTGCACAGCCAAGTGAGATTAGAGACAGCATTTCATTTTTACAGGCCTATTGGCAAGCACCCACTGAAGTGAACGATTACACAAAAAGTCAGTTATTCTTCTGTTAAAATAAACTCCCTTTTTTAAAAGGAATCAACAAAGCAAATTTTCCGTGAAGTCATTAAACAAATTTTAGTTTAAAAGAATTTATCAGCACTGAAGGATTCAAAGAAAGAGAAGAATTAGGGAAGCCATAGCCAGTTAAAAAAGAAGAAAAGAGAAGAGAGGGGGGAGAAAAGGGAAACTGATTTCTTCTGAATGTTTTTCTTAAGCTGAAGAAGTCAAAACGATCATGAAGAAGAAAGGGAAAATGTGGCATCTGCATTAATCGGCATTAAGCACTTAAAACAAGAAGCTTCAATAGCTGTGTAAATTTAAATTTTTGAACTTCTCCTTTCTATCCTTCCTCATTGATATTTGCAGGGCAGTAACCATTATTTGGAAACAAAGATAAAAACCAGTATTTACTCTTGCTGGAAAATGCAACTATAATTTATTATGAATGCACTCAATTTAGTGTGAATCACTGTGTAAAACTTTCATAGTATAACCCAAAATAAGAGCTAGACAAACAAGTATGGGTTTTTTGGTTCAGTCACTAAAGAAGAAGGAAAACAAAATATAATCAGTTGAGTTTGAATCAAAACAGACATTTTATGGTTTTTTGAAAAAATAAGGATTTTTTTTTTTTAGAACCGAGATCATCTGTAATGACTTTTGCTTTCATTTTAAAACCTTTCTTTTTCAGTGAGCCATTATTAAATACAAAAAATAAGTTTATTTTATAAAAAGGTAAACATTCTAACATTTCTAAATGAAACTTTTTTTTTTGCTTCAGAAAAAAGAATTCAGGAATTAAATTATTCTTTTTAAAATGTAATGTCTGTTTTACTCTTTATTCATCTGAATTTAACTGTGGGTGATTCATATTTGCAAGCAATTTCAGTCCCCCAAAAAAATCTGGTTTATACTATTACTCCAAAATTCACACAATTTCAGTAAAAAACAGGAGCTACTTCCTATTTGTCTGGAGTTCAAGTCTGCACCTGAAGACTCAGGATATATTTTGAAAATGAATGTTTATTTGTTTGGCTTGGCCTGGCTTTTCTTGGTTGAATGAAACCAGGCCAAGTTCCAGTAGATCCTGGAGTGACTTATATGTTTGACTGGAAACTCCTGAATGTCTTTCTGAGGGGTTTCATGCTGAGTGCTAAAATCTCTCAGCAAGTGAGAATGACTGTACCAGTCAGGTCTACTGGCTCTGAAAGGCCCCAAGCACAGGACAAGTTCATGCAGAGCTTCTTGTAACATAGACAAAATGGAAAATTACCACCTCAAATATCAGGATTCAGAGCTTGGCTATACCCAGCAGAGGCGGCCTGATAAGATGTCAGCCCTTAAGGCTGCTATTAGGGTGGGAAAAACAAGGAAAAGCATGCTGCTGGGAATGTATATCCTCCCTCTGTTCCCAACACTTGCAACTGCGCCAGCACCTTAGCAGAAGCAGAGTTCCCAGGCTATGGCATAGGCACATAACAATGGTGGTAGGTCCCACCCAAGAACAGTTTGGTTCCACATCCTGCCTCTAGCAGCAGCCAAGAGAGGCTGGGGAAGCATGTAAATGGTGACAAGCACGCAGTAATGTCCCTCTGGCTTCGAGCACTCTATGAGCTGCAATATTTTCTGAGCCAAAACCAGCATCTTTGTGTTCTACATCCCTAAATGGAATCTACTTCCGTGGATTTATCTAATTCCTTTTGAAGCCATGTAAACTTCTGGCACCTTCAGATGCTTGTGCTAATGCCATCAACAATATAACTGTGCTTTCTGTGAAAAAGCCCTGCTTTTGTTTGCCAGACCTGCTATTCCATGCTATTTGTGCTACCTCCCTCGGGCTACTCTCCATTCGTAGATTTCTATTCCCTCTTTCTTCAGGCAACATTTTCCTACTCAGTATACCAAGTTTATGTAGTCAGTCTTCATCTGGAAACTATTTCATAGCTTTGAGCATCCTATCAATCTTTTGTAGCTCTGGTCTACCCTTTTTGAGATTCAGGGGATAAGAACACATGCAGTCTTCAAGATATGTCTAACTCACTGACTTACAAAGTGCTTTCTATTCTTCTCTTAATAATTCCAAGTGTCAATTCCAGAGTCAACACCAGGTGCATCAGTTTACATCTTCCTACATGGAATTCTATCTGCTATTTTGTCATTGAGCCAGAACCTTAAGATCCCTTCAAAACTACCCTGAATTGTTAGTTCTGTTTAATAAGGCCGTGTCACCTCATTTTGTTGACTCCCTTAACCACACCTGTATGTACTTGAAAGCACAGAGTTCAGCAACGATCTCTGTGGGTTTCCACTGGTGTATCAATCAGGAAAGCCAACAAATTAACCTTTTGTTTTATTTTCTACCTCCAAACTTTCTATTTAGACATGCTAGGACCCTTCATTTTGTGCCACAGCACTTTATTTCCTTAAAAGCACTTGATGAGAACTTCCTCAAAATATTTCTGCAAAACCCAGTAGAGCATATCAACAGGATTTTCCTGTCCAATGTTGAGTGAATGTTGGCTGATTCCTTCAAAGAAATATACAATTTTTAGGAATAATTATCTATGTAAACACAAGGATTGTGTCCTACTTAGTAAATCCTATGTAAGTATGTTCACTGGTTCTGTTCTCTATAACAATCACATTTATTTATGTTCATTTTTTCTATTCTTTATTGTAACTACCACGAATTTGCTAAATGCACTTGTCAGATTTGCTAAGATTTATGTATCCTCAACTCCTGCATCAAGTCTTTTTTTTTTTTCAAATTGCATCATTTTCTTTTCATAAACAAGTGGGAAATTTTAGAAGATTGAATGCCAAAATGAATAGCTCACTCCTTTCCTAGGTAACTTCCTATAAAACTATTTCTAACTATTGTTATCCATTTTCTTCAAAGACCTCTTTTTTGCCAACATTTAAGTTTATAAAAGATCTTCTGAGATGTCCCATTTAAAAATATTTTGGAGCAAGGATCCGCCTAGCCTCCCACAGTGAACATAGCTTTAAACAGTTCATTTACCTTTTTTTGTGCTTTTATAGTTGGATCACAATGTTTGGAAAAGTGTTTTAAACCCTTTAGCAAGAAGTGCAAGGATGGTCACCCCATTAACCAAGTCAGCTTGGTATTGTGTTACCGTCATCATCTGTATTACCCTCATGAGTTAACACTAAAAGGGGAAAAAAGGGATATATAAGTTATTGATTTATAATTCATTCCTCAAAAATACTTATTTCTTAATGTCTTGTGATGAGTTGGATTATGATAATCCTGATTTCGCAGTATTTTTTTATATCACATCAGAGCTATTTACACACAGCCACCACAGAGAGTGTGAGGACAGGCCAGCCTGCAGTGAAATATCCAGGGATGATTTGTGGAGCACAGTGCACTCTGCTCAATACCTTTCCCCTTTTCCTTCTTTGGAGGGAGGAATGGCTGACAATGGCTTTTTGCTAGTCAAGCAAAACTGGTGTTTTATTTTCCTTACCTTCCTCAAAGCATTTGTGAACTCAGAACCACAATCCGGTCTCTTTTATTTCATTCGCATAATATGACAATTCAGTATAAACATTTCCTGTCTCTAGTAAGCTCAGTTTAAGATATAAAATGGGGTAAAAGTATAGATTAGATACTGCTGAACCTAACTTTGAAGCTGTTTTATTTAAGTTAAACATTAGTGAAAGCAGAATCCTTTATTCAGAGCAGGAATTGATAAATAAAGCAAAAAGGAAGAACAAAAAGTAGGTTCAGAGAAGCGAAGTCTACACATATTTGCTTAGGCAAGTGTGCTTCCCACCGCTCAGAGCCAAAGACATTTCCCTCCTCCTCAAGGTTGTCACAGGAAAGAAACCTGGAAATGTGAGCTAGAATGATGCATTGCCCAGCCTGAACATTTTGGGGAGTGATTCTGAGGTGGTCAGAGCCTACTTGTCATAGAGAAGCCAGACAGTGGCATGTACTGGTGTTATGTCTGACAGCCACAGCTTCTCTGTAGCTTAGTCACAGAAATGCCTCACCATACCTTCCATCAAAAGCAGGATTACCATACACTGGTGTAGGAAAAAGGAAATTGTCAGCATGTGGCACGAGTATCTGTGCAACTTACCTCCCACCCACACACAAACAGGCAGTTATTCTGTAAGAGGATAACAGCTTGACAGTGGAGGAAGATGTTTTCTATTGTGGGTCTAAGGCAATCCCAAATTCGGTCATTTATTCTAAGGTCTGAGTTTTGGCTAAAAGTCAAGATGAACTGAAAATGATTTTAGCCTAAGACCTTTCAAGGGAAAATGCTGATCTAGTTATCTATCTATAGAATAGTAAGTTTCATTAATTTTTCTTTTTAAAGAAAACCTTAGAAGAAGATTTTGAAACTGTCAAAACTTTTTTTTTTTTAAAATTTCAAATTTGGAGTTCGTTTATACTTGAAGTATTAAAAACAAAAAAAATCTAAAACCCATAAGGACAGAATCGTAAGCAAACATGGTGATTATATTGCAATATTTCAGCTAGTGCAGTCTGATCACCCATTGAATTATTATTCCTGTTTATAAATGCATTGTGATTTTTCAATCTGTTTTTAGATAAGAAGAGTCTTTGAAATAGTGGAAATTCATACAGAGCAGGCAAATTGATTCTCCTCCCAGTTCCACCTCAAACCTAAATTCAGAATTGTCCATCACCCTGTGCTAGTTTTTTGCCACAGATTAACAAGTCACATAGAGCAGAGGACAGTTTTGTACTGGGGCATTTTGACTGGTAGAAAACACACAAACCATCATAAAAGAATCCAGAATCTAAACCTTGAAGTGATGCACACTGAAGTGTGTACTGTTGTGTGTTCACATCTCTCTGGTATCTAACTTTATTTAAATTAAAGAGCCAAAAGTGACCTTGGTGAACTGGGTGGGAGTTTTGCTAGAAGGTTAGGTGGGACCTGGACCTGGCCTCAAATTTCTGCATAGAAGTGGCATTGATTTGAGGGTTTGCATCAGCAACGCATGTTTTATCAAAGCATCCTATGTCACTTTCATCCCACTGCTGCTGCCCCTGCTGTTACCATGCTGACCCCTTGATCACACCACAATATTGGTTCCCTCTGAAATTGAGATTTGAGTTCAGGATTCTACCGATAACTTTCAAGGCTCTTCAAGCCTTGACCCCTCTGTTCCTGCATAACCTGGTCCACATTTCTGCTTCCTTTCGTAACCTACTTTCTGTTTCTCATTTATCTCCGCGCTCCCATCACTTTTTAAGTTGACTGTGTCAAAATACGGTGCTTTTGCACAGTTGACCCCAGTGTGGTGGAACTCCATTCCTCTTGATATCTACAGATTTGGGAGATAAATTCCCTCCCACTACGTCTCCAAGATTTCGATGGCCTGTCTTATAGGGTACAAAGTGTGGTCAGGCCATGTGATACAGCTTTCATTTCCCCCAGACCTCCTCCCTCTTCAATTTTTTAAAGTTAAGGTCAGGCTGTGTAAAAGAACCAGAGCTCACAGCAGAATAATTGGAGTCATCTGAGACTCACACAAAGGTCATGCAGGTTAGTGCTTTTGAGGAATCTGTGATAAGGCAGTGCCTGAGAGGGATTTGTGATCCAAGCCATTATCTCTGCTTAGTGTAATTTATGGGAGAACTTTAAACAAATCATAATAGGGACAAACCCCCTTTTGCTGTGCTTCTTATAGCAAAGTTTATGAGTGTTGTGTGCAATATTGGACCCGCAAAATTCATGTACACTTTTTTTCCTGAAAACTATTAGTTGTAGTTGTTGTTACTGCCTAACTCTGTTACTGAAAGCTTTCTTTCCACATAAATAACTTGAAGACACTTCAAGTGTCTTTAAGAATTCATTCCTCCTTTAACACATTAACATTCCTCCTTTAATTGCCTGTAAGAAGAGCATGCTTTGATTTTGAGAGACATATGAATTAACTGGGAAAATGATAATTTCAGCACTGTATTGATTTAGCTTAGAAAAATCCTTTGGCTTTTACTCGTACAATTTTGTATTTCAGAAAACCCTGGAAACAGTTGCACTGCTCACAGGTTTCTTAAAGTAAAAAAGAAAAAAATGTCCTTTCATATTTTTCCTACATAACAACAATTTTTTCATTACTGTTCCAGTTTAGTTTTATCTTGGTTATGACTTTTATGACAAGAATTAATCACACCAGTCAAGTATTTCTTTTATGAAGGTGTTCTTCCTGTCAAGCATTGTTCTCATCACAGTGGATTCTTGAACAAGTCCTCCAGTATGGTTAGCACTGAAGGGGGCTAAAGAAGATTCTTCACTAGGATTCTTTTGTAAATAGCTCAATTATTTATTTTTGTTAAGCAAGACTTAAAAATTCATAAGAACAAATTCTAAGAATATCTAGAGTGTTCTGCTGCTGCCCTTACCAAAATGCACAGTTTTCTGTATTTTTGACCAAACTCCATAGAGAGATTTTAATATAGGTCAGGAATGAAGCATATACCTTGTGGGGCTAAATTTCTATGGACAGGAAGTGGAGACCCTGGTGTGGATGAAGAACTTGACCAGATTAGCTTGGGGGTTTGTAAAAACACACGAACAAAAAAAGAATATATTTGTGCTCTAACCTTCTCTTAGAAATAACAGTGTGTTTTTCTTTTTGTCAGTGAACGCTTCTCACCCGATGTCAACTTTTCATCACATAAATCAACTTGAGACACCACATAGCAGACAGAGAAAACTTTATCTCTTGCATTCAGACTTTTTGGAACTCTGAAAATAATGAAAAGCAACAAATAGTAATTTCTATTTTGCAGAAACAGAATTCAGACCTCTGTTTCAGCATTTTTTAGAACTCAAACAAAATAGCACTTTCAAGTGTATATTTGGAAAATTAGAACTCTTTCATTCTATTTATGGTTCACCTTTACAGCTGTGCAGTGCCCTGACTTGTGTGTGCCATTTCAGGGCAGACAAATGTCCACAGTGATACAACAAAGCTCAAACTTGTATTGAACTTTATCAGTTTGTGAAGTCTCTCAGGCTCAGGTGATTTGGACCTTTCAAAAAACCGTTCGGTTAAGCCCTGCCTTGGCAAGAAAAAACACTTGATAAATGTTTATCTCTTCATACCACACTTCTCTCCTAAATTGACTGCCATGTTATCAAAAATTCATCAAAAATTCCACCCCAAAATGGACAGAATTGGGAAAAGTGACTATATCAAAAACATGTGGTGTTTTGCTAAAGAGAATGATTCTTCACCAGTCCCTCAGAGTAGGCCTTTATTTTACAAGCAGAATTAAGCACTTCTTCCAAAATCTGTTTTCTGCCTAGTTTACAGACCTTTTCAGTGATGCAGGATTGTTGGGTTTGCTAACCAGCAAATATATGAGTTGTAAACATTCCCCAGAAGGGCAGTGTCCCACAGCATAAAAAAAACGGAATTATTTTCCCTGACTCTTTTCCACATCTTCTGAAGTGTAACAGATGGTTGTTATTATTTCTCCTTTTGGTTTCTATTCCTTTTATCTTTACCCAAAATATTTCACCACTGCATATTTGTACTGTCAAATTGCACCATGGTGGAATTAAGCACACTTCTGGAATGTGGGACGATCTCTTCAGTGCTTCAGCCTTCCTACCACTTTCAGATAAATCCTCACTTTTGCTGACATTCTGCTTCTGAGAATCATCTTACAAAAGACACACTTTCTCATACACCCTAAATCATAATCTCTGCATTTTAGAGCAACTTTCATTACTTTTCATTTCAAAACATCTGAATATTTAAATACTTAAAATACACACTGTTGTTTACCAAAAATTGGGTACCGGAGAGTATCTCAATCTGGACAAAAGGCATCATCCCACAGTACTTCCAGTGCTATGTCACCACCAGGCTTGTCATTGCTTTGATACCTTGTTTTCTTCCTCCAGACATAATCCTGCAGAGCCGAACATTTTTCAGACGTGTCCTTCAGACTTTCATTTCCATCTTTATGAGATCATGACTTTCTCCTAAGGGAACTATCTCCTCCTTTATTTTCATATGGGCTCTTCAAAAAGTAAAAGATACCTTTCAATTGTTATCATATTGTGTGATATATATTTTAAAATTAACATTACTATGGAAAAAAATTTAATTAAATCTGTGGTCTGTTCCTCACTCTTGTGGTAAAAACATTGGCTGGCACTAAATTAATTAAACAGTTGCTCTCCGTTTATACTACTCTACCATAATGACGTACAATTTATTGCTGGACTCATTTGTTCAGTCTGGCTATGATTAATTTCACAAATTTCATCATTATTCAAACAGATCTTCCACTGTACACATGCTTAATATTGTACTCTTATCATACCTGTTAAATAAGCTAATGTACTTCAGTACAAATATTCTCTATCATTTGTGTTTACACTACAAGACCATTAATTCTGACTAATAAAGCAAGACACATTTTATTCCCATCTTACACTCTTCTGAAGATAAACATATTTATCAAAATTCTTGTTATGGTTTGTGTTTGTGAGGTGGGGTTAAAGAAATTACAATTTCACTTTGGAAAAAATATTTCTTCTGAATGCTTTACCCCACTTGTGCTCCCAAGAGCTGTGCCTTCAGTGTGCTTGAAAACATTTCTATATGGGCAGCAGAAGCATGAGTTTTAATTTGAACAAAACAGGTATTATAGGAGAAGCTGCATATGAAAGCAGCGAGAAGCCTATGAGGTTCAAGAGGCCTTTATTTTCTTCCTAAGGGCCCTGTTTAGCTCTGGCACAAAAAATAATTTTTATACATTTCGTCTCCTTTATTTTCATAGGAATAATTATTTCTTCATGTTGCAGTTTTCCTCCTGTTGCTACTTTCTCCCCAGCGCAGTTTAACCTCTTTGTAACAGATAGTTAGAAAACATTGCTTGCAACATTAATTTTAAAAAGTTATCTCAACCTCCTTTGAAGGTGGCTTTAGTTCAGCATATGCAGCATTTCTCCCACATTAAGATCTTTTCCCCAAATTTAGTTAGCTATTTTTATCAAAGATGAGCAGAACTGCTGACAGTACAAAAAGCAGAAAAGGCAGGGTCTCGCAAATGTGAAAAGGAGCAGATAAGCGATGACAGCCTGAGTTGTGGGTTATTGTAAATTGTATACACTTCTGCTGGAAGTTATCTCTCTATCTAATATGCATCAGGACATCCTTGCTACTCTATCTCTACTTACACACTTCAAATGTCAATCCGGCTAGCTCAATAAAGGGCCAAAGTGGCAGGTAAAAAAAGGCATCTAGAAATGGTCTCATATCAAAGAATTTATATGAAACTTAGATTTAAAAAATAGATAATCCAGAGATGGCTGGATTATTTGTGTAATTAATCTCTCAGCTGAAACTGGAAAGCTGAAAGCAGAATGCGGTGAGTGGCAATTCCTACACTGAATGACCTCCTAAGCAATTCACAGAGGACCATATAATTGTAGGAAAGGAAAATATTTTTTTCCAAAGTTGTCAGCCTTCTGTGCCAGCTCAGGTTTGCAAAAAGAACCTAGGCATTTTCTCTTTCTTACACTTCCTTCAATAACACACAATGCTTCTGTAATTCAAAATTCCCTCTTTACTTTGATACTGATTGAAGCAGAATACGATCTACTTTCCTTTTCCTCTAGAAAGCTGGTTTAGATCTGCTGCACAGAAAACAAACCATAAAAATGTGGTTTTGTCAGTTTTATGCAAGTAGACAGGACTGAAAGACATGTGGGGTTAAAGGTTGAAACACTTTCAATTCATCATCCAGCCCTAGTTCTCAAGTATTTGCTGTTAAATTTTGCAAGCACAAGACAGCAATTATGTGTGGAAATTGAGAAATTAGAGCTCTTATCAAGCTCAAGTATTTGTATAAGGGCACAATTTCAGGGGGAAAAAAAAGGGTGTGTAAGGCCATATACAAGGATTGTAATGTGGTTTGAAAGTGCACCTGAAAAAGATAGAATCTGCTAAATGCGTGCTGACCAGACCCCCTATACCTGTATGTGGGGGGCAGTGGTTCTAAAAAATGCCCTTAAAAGAGATAAATGTTTCTCCATATCTTCATGGATAGTAAAGTTTGGTTTTTTGAATATGTGGTGTCTCTGAGTATTTCCAATAATTATTATTGTCCAGCTCCATAGTGATATAAAGCAAGTGAAAAGCACTGAGTTGAACATTCCACAAACATATATAATGAGTATTTAAGCTCTGAAAATTGTGTTTACTACAAACAACTACTAGGTTTTGCTACATTTAAAATCATCATCTTGACATGGGGCTTGATTTTCAGAACAGTCTCATTTTGTACTCATAAGAAACTGATGCAATTTTCCAAGCAAAAATTTGCACAACTGTGTAATTCCATGACTGATCCTCCTTCCAAAAATCAAAAGCAAAAGAAGGGTTCACCTGTTGATAAGGAGATTGAAACTACTCTTTTTTATTTCCGTTTCTTCCTCTTTCAGTGTCAGACTTCTCACTCTTCCCTTGATCCATAGGTGAAACCAACTTGTGAAGTTTTCCCTCTACTCGGGTATGAGTGACCATCCCCATGAACAAATAATCTACAGGAAACAGCTCCTACAGATTGAAAACCAGACTGTTAATCAGGAACTCTCTGCATCCCCAGTTCATCAAAGCCTCAATTCTGATCAGAAAAAATGCAGTAAATTTAGGACAAGACCTCTCAAGTTCATTCAGCAATGATTGCTGAAAGCTGATGAGCTCTTTGTAGAGACAAAAAGACAGGTAGATATTTATAAGCTAATTGTTTCTCTACTAATCTTCAGAACACATGTCATGGCCATGTGGAACACAGGACTATGGCAATCCTTTTAATAGGAGCTGTAAAACCCCAAACCTTTTAATTCATTTTACCCAACTAAAAGACTTCCTTTTGGATCAGAGAATTTTCTATGGGTTGGGAATTTTAAGAGCTGACACTCACTTTCTGGAAAGTTAAGTTATGCATGAAACTTGCAGGGTTGTCTTGTAGTGATTAGAAGCCAGTGTCCATATTCTGTCTCATATACTGTTTGTGCAAACCAAGAACCACAGTGTTGCTCCTGGCTTTCTTTTTCATTGTCAATATCACTTTCTCGAAAAGCTAGGATGAAAACTGTTGCTATGGTGATGTGGGGATGGATGGTGATTTAAGTAGACATAGTTAAAATTAAGTCTGTTTACGAAGTGACTGTGTACAACTGGGAAGAGCTGTCACTGGCCTTCAGAAAGAATTGAAAGTCAGTTCCAAAAAGAAAACTTGGGAAAGATTTGAGGTTTACCAAAACCGCATCATTTTTAAAGTATATTTATACATTAGAAACAATGTTCACTTAGGGGTGGAATGATGCCCTACTTTTTTGTCAGCAGAAAGTCCCAACGCAGAAGTAGTTCGACATCAAAACCCCCTCTGCCAGTGCTACTTCCTTCATTCATTCAGGGCTCCATCTGGCAATATTAACTGTGTCTGCCTTACGTGAATCATGCCAACCAAACCTCTTGCATTTACTTGACTCCTGAAGAATGGCCGAGGAAGGATTCCTCTAGAAAGAAAAATGAGCCAAGTATTTGTCTAGCATCCAACCATCCTGCAATGAAGAGTGGGACAATTTGTCTTCAGAGAAGGCACAGATCAGGCTGGTTTTAGTCTCATATCAAAGTGTCTACTGACTGTTCTGCTGCAGAGCATGTCCCCAGCCGCTTGTACCCCAACATAGAAATTCAGGGGCAGAAACAGTATTTTACAAAAGGAGGCAAAGTTCCACTTCAATTTTGAATAATGTAAATTGAAGTAGCAACACTACTCAATTAGAATAGTAGTAACTGGAACATAAGTGAAAACTTAAGAGCAGTTTGGATACTCACCCTCCTAGATTCCCTCAAAGCAACTTGCTGAGGGAGTAGCGTGATGCTCTACAGGTAATTATCCCAGTAAAAAAAGGTGAAAAATGTTTCAGGTGTTTGCCATGTTTTTTCAGCTTCATATTTCATTTTGGATATCTGAGGTACAGTGAAAGCAAAGACAAAGAGAAGATGAAAAAACTTCCATTAGTAAAAGAATATTTATTTTAGTCATCTTGATTAGCCTTAGTTATTATGTCAAACAATTTTTATACTGTTTATGGAATATAACACCTCTATAGGCCGGAAGTTCAAAATGTGCCTCAACTCAGTGTCTAGTTATTTGAAGCAAAATCTCCTGCGTGAGCCCTTTTTCCTGTTAGCAGTTGAGAGCACAAGTGATTGAAATGGCCTTTACATCAATCAGGATATTTAAAAAAAAAAAAAGCAGACACAAATGGTGCACAGGAGTTCTGGGTTTAAAAGCTGTTATTTGTTAACACAAAGAAGAGCACATGCAAGTGACTTAGGCATATATGAATGGAGATCACAATAAGTCTCTGAAAATTTGACCTTCACTAAATTTGCAATACTCCTTTCTTACCCTACCTGAGTAGTGTTGTACTTGTTCCATAGTAACAAGCTAGATTTAATGCTAACTGTGCCTGCTGGTTTAGGTATTTTTGTCTTTCAGAGCTCTAGATTTAGGGCCAAGTCAATGCTGTGGATCCTTCAGCTGTACTGGAAATCTCTGGTGAATATTCTCCCCTCATTACACACAGTGAAATTCCATTAATATCAATACTGGTTTGGTGTGTAGAATACACAATACAGATCTATACCGAAGTTCAAGAATCACAATTTTGCTTTCTGTATCAAACTTCAGCTCTTTTATTGATTCTTTTTCTGCCCACTCTCCTCAAGGATAAAACAAAATGGCTTGCAGACCTCATTATAAAATTATAAATTGAAGGCAAAAAAAAAATCAATGATGAAACCTGTAGTGATTAATATGTCAAACAAACAAACATTCCCAATTTCCCTATGTCTTCTTGCTCATTTTGTAAGAGACACTGAAAAATAGCCTTAAAAATGTGAAAGTGAAACATTGTTTTCTTTCTGGGGAATAGAATCCACAAGTTTAAATCATTAAACTGTAATTATACTCTGAACATTGGAAAGATTTACAGTAAAAATATCAAGTTGAGATTAAGTCAATAAAATTAATCACTCGTAACCCTGAAGGAGCAAAAGAGTTGAAAAATGCTACAAAATTGAAAGCTACCATGAGCAAAGGGACTCGGGGAATTCGTTTTAATTCACCACAGCCAAGTTCAAATACAAGCTGTTCTTTGTTATTCAACCTGAGGTATTATTTTTCATACAGACACTCACATCTGACCAAGCCATAATCACATACTGTAGAGCTTTCTTTATCTGATTGTAGCAGTTTCCTGTTCTAGCTATATATTAACAATGAGCTGCATATGGATGGCGTGGTGTCACATAGTGGACTCTATTCTGCTCACCTAACCACATCTATCAGTGTATTAAGTGCCTTAAAGCTGGGACTTGAGCAGTGGGTAGTAAAGTTGGCCTTCAGTCACTACTCTCTCTCTTACAGGGGCCTAACAGACATTTCATATTGTGAATTCTTTGCTTTCCTAGCAGCATAGACAGCTCTCCTGCAGTGGTCTAAGAGAAGGTTATGAATTGCAATAAGCTTTTCTCTCTCATCTGCTGCTAAAACAGTACCTCTCCACCCCAAAAGGTATGTTCTACCCATGAGAAACTGCAAACAGCAAATGTAGCCATCTCCCTTCCAATGATCCACATGCTCTGATGATGGGCAGAGACTTCTTAGTAGAAAGTATCCGAGAAATGAACTGTGAATATAAAAGTCTGAGAAGGACATAGGAAAGGTTGTGTTAAGGACATGTGATCAACTGCCTAAGAAGTAATTTGTAGTTTAAATCAAACATGCTTGTGCTTTTGGATCTGAGGTGACCTGGTACATCCACTCTGAAAAACATGATGTGTCTGTCAACTGTGGGACTGTGCACTATGGTTGAATTTTAGTTTGTCTGCAGAGATTTAGGGTCTTCCTCCAGCCCCAAGAAAATTAAAACCAATTAATGAGATCTCTTTTGCTGCAGTGTAGCAATCTCTATTCACTTTAGATATTAGCCATCTGATTTTACAGCTACAAAAGTGGGGACAGCTGTGTTTGAAGACTTGGAAGTAATGGAGAGAACTGCTTAATACATGATGTAAAGTAACACTTCCAAGTGAAATCAACCAAAGTTCAAAGATTTTTTTTCAATGAGTGCTTTGAAAAACTACCAACTCAGTAACTATTTATGTTACCAGAAATAGTGAAGTAGGAGTTGCATGAAAAAGTATATATGCCATTGCCCATTCATAAGCAAAATCAAACATCATAACCAGTATTTGCAGTGAAATGGTTTCAGTGAGAATATAACCTATGATAGTGCAGCTCCACGTGATCGGCCTGACATGGCTTTCTTTCCAGAATATGTGCAAGAATTCACTGAAACCTTTGTTTATTTACAAGATGTCCACCAAAGCTAGTTTAAATAGACTTTTTTTTCAAAGATTTCTAGAAACATACAGCAGCCATCTGCAGGCAAGTTTATTTCTGAAAAGACAGTTATGAATTTACATCCAACATAAATAAAGAGCTGTTAGGCAATTAAGCTGGAAAATGTGCATTTTTCAGACAGAAAATAAACATTTGTTTCCAGCCGGTTGATGTACAAGTACCACAATTTAAAATGTGAAAACATAACTTCGTGCACCCAATGTTGAGACTGAATTTCTGCTTTAAAAACAGAGTGTCTAAGTGTTCTTGATGATGTGGATTTTTAAAATTCTTCTCCATGTGGAAGATGCTAGTCTTCCACATGATTTAAAAGCAATCTTTACTCATAGCTTTATTCTTACCATATGTGCAAGACCTTCTTAATGAACTGAGCCCTGCCACACTTTTTCAGGCAAATGGCTGTCTCAAGTCGAAGGGAATTTTGTTTGACTGTCCTTGAAAAAGGACTCCAGGACTAGATGTAATTCCCAGAATTATTTACCTATCATGTAGGGATTTAACTTTATTTTAGGCTGCAAATTCTTTTCATCACTTTCTTCAGTACCTTTGGCCAGAAATGTTCTTCCCTTTTTTCTATCCCCACTGATGTTTCCTATATTTTATACTCCATCTGTTTGAAGAACATCCAGCTATTCCTTCAGATATACAAGACTTAAAGTAATGTAACAATATTTATTTAGCCGAAGATCTGATAAGATATCTTTGGAATAGGTTAGGCAGAAACTATTTGGCTTTAAAATATCATGTGTAGCATCTGTGCAACTTCTTGTGAGGAAACTGATAAATTTTTGTGATAGAAGTTGTGAAAGAAAAGAATGAGATAGTTACAAACCATACTATTTTCTAAGATGTATATAAGGTCTTGGTCCGGCAGCAGATCAGAAGATGACTTTCCGTATCTATGTGAAACCCCACTAGCATTATTAATAGGAAACTGCATTGACGTATTTCTTACAGTTAGTCTTAGAGTTACACAGGCTTAGGTATTCTTCTGGGATTATAAAATGAGTGACCAATGAGGAATGTGACACAAGGTTGTTAATTCTTTCATTCACCTGGACTAAAACTGCATTTCTTATGCACAGGAAAAATTAGGTGGGACAGGTATGCTGGTCTTGCTAAAGAAAAAAAAAATAACATAGGTCTTTGGAAAATTATTTTTCTGTAAATAATACCTACAGATTGCTGTTATGCTCTAAGCCATTAAAGCTGAAAAGAATAAAAACATTACAATTTTTTAAACAGCATAATTTAGGTGTGGTTCCCCAACCTGTTCATGGAATAAAAATGTGTTTGGAAGGAGTGAGCTAATGGATTCTGAGCTGTGCTGTACCACTCCCTAAATTCTCTAACAGTATTAGCAGATCATCCACATTATTTAATCTCCATAGTATTAACTTTCACCCATACTAATATTCATATATAATTTGGTATTTACCTAGTTTTACTTACATTTTGTTTTAGAGAAAGGAATGGATGTGGAGGACAGGTGCATTAGTGTCTGTGGCACAGGATGATCTAGATGCATGCTCTGGCTACACAAGTCCCTGTACAGCTGCTGAGTGCCAAGATCAGGAAGGTAAATAAGAACAAACATCTTTCTATTCTTGGCCTGTATCTTATATATGTACCCTGAATAGTCAAAATTGTCCACCATCAGGAGGAGTCTGTGCTAGCTGTGTTTGGGTTTATGTGGTACTTTTTTATATTCTTAATGTTTGTATTTTCACAGGACTCATCACAGCCTCAGCTAAGGGTCAGGACCCGCTTTGCTACATATTGTACAAACACAGAACATTCCTGTCCAAAAGGACTTAGTAAGGCAAAAAGTGGAATGGATACACTTTGTCAGAGAGGAGCACAGAAACAACAAAACAAGTAAGAAGCTATCTGCTCACTACACAGAGAATAAAACCAGCAAATCTATTTCAAGTGTTGTCTAACTTCTGCTCTCCATTCCCTCTGCATACTGAGAGGGGTGCAAAGATGCAATGATGTTGCAAGTGATATGCACCGTAGACTGAATTTTTACCCCTTGCTTCTGGTTAACAAGAGACAGCTCTCTGCACCATGGAAACCATAAGCTGCGTATGTTTGGAGAGAATGGCAATGCTGCAGTAACAGGTGGAATCCAAGCCCCTGTTCTAAACTCCATGCGCTGTGACACAAAGGCTTTCTGTGACAGAAACACCCGTAGAGACAACTGAGTGTTCAGGCAGTAGAATACAGAGTCTTACTACCTGAGACATCTGCAAAAAAAGATGATGGAGGCATCACTCCAACCCAGAAACTGAGACCACTATGTCCTACTGGTGAATTACGGTAGTACATCACAACCTTCGATCTCCATTATTCTCAAAGAAGAGTTTACTCCATGTCTGTGCAAGCATTAAATTCACACACACACACACATAGCTTTTCTTTCCTTTTAAATTATGTTGCTTATGACAGGCAAGGTGAATTTTAACCCATGTGGGGGCTCAGAAACACAAAAATGTGCAGAAAAGTCAGTTCCTAGATGTACAACAGCCATGTAAGATCTTGAATATCTAGCTCTCAAATATCTAAATCCTCACTGTAAACCGTAGTAAAGCCAAGCTAAGAATAATCTCCTGATGTTCTAATATTCCTCATGGTTGATTTTCTATCTAGATTGCAGTAGGTTTCCTATAGTCACCTAGTCCTAGAGTCCTCAGTAGAAAGGACTAGAGACTCCATGGATTACTTCCTTATTAAATGAGATTTAAAGTATGACTGGCTCATGAATATATGCAAAGTGAGACAAAACCTTCCATATCTTGAAGAGGGATTTTTTTTTTTTAATCTGTATAGTTGTCTGTGCACAAAGAAAAAAAAAGTAAAAGAAAAATATACAAAAAAGAAAAATTAAAAGAAGAAGTAGCAAAAGTAGAAAAAAGTTTAAAAAGTAGAAGTAGTAGAAGAGAGGGAAAGGGAAGGGGAAAAAAAGAAAAAGGAGAAGGAGAAAAAAAGGAAATAGAAAAAAAAGTAAAGAAATGAACCCATATTTAAGCTTTACATTTTGCATTCCTTAAGAATCCTGCTTATTTAAACCAGACTTTGGAAACCTTGCTGTAGTTTCAGACTGTAGAGCAACAATTCGCAATGCTAAAGATATTTCCTTTTGGAGTACTAATCCAGAATCTCCTTTTTTTTCCTTGATTTAAGAATATTTTAATTGGAAAGATTATAATTTTTTTAGTCCACTTAAGTAAGCAGTTTTCTTCTAAAATATCTAGATTTCTGTTAGCACTGTTAACTACTTCATCTTCCTTCCTATGCACATACACGTCATGTCTGGAGCAAAGCAAAATAAGAACCACATGTTTCATATAAACATTTAGATGCTTTGCATATAGATGGTGCTTAGCTGGAACAACTATAAAGGAATAAACCAAAAGGAAACAGTAGGTGAAAGACTCAGCATTTTAGTAAGAGAGCAGGAATATAAGCAATTAATCATTAATAGGGGAAAAAAGCGGAAGGCAATAGGAGGAGGAAAGTAGTTACTACAAGAGAGGAAAAGGTTTGGTTGAGCTTACATTTGAGGTGAGCCTCACCCAACCACAGCTTGAGTCTTGTCTAAAATACACATCCAGGGCTACGCTCTGCCTTGATGGAACCGGTGTCAAATTCTAAACATTCATTTTCCATAGATATGAGTAAGAAGAGAATTTGTCCTTTCATCACTCCATAAATGTGCTGAATGTATTGTTTACATTTCAACTGTTCAGAATCAAAGACAACAATATAACTCAGACAGGATTAATTGCATCTGGTAAAACGCAGAGTAACTCTACTAAAATAAACTCTGATACTTAATTTTGTTGAGTAAAGTTCAATAGAGTTACATAGGTTTATCATTGTGTGACTCAGATCAAAAGCTAATTCAGTCAAAAGCGGTATCAGAGTGAGTAGTGCCAGACTTGTCAAGCCTCACACACGAGACATTCCTCTGGCTCCCTCTTGCTCTCTTCAGTGTGGTGTTTCTGTCTCAGGCAACCACACAACAGCTCCTCAGCTTCCCTCCAGCTCTGGGATCCAACATCAGATATGTGTGTTTAGATTGCTGACAAATCATGTTTGGCAGATGGGGTCCTGGGTGGGCAGGGAGGGACGTTGGAGCCAGGAGTGGTTGTTCTTGAGGGAGATCCCACCCTCTGAGCACTGTAAATAGGGAGCAGTTCCCCAGCTGCAACCTCACTCCACTGTCTCTTCCCCACGTGGCCCAAGCCCCACATCCCTCCAAAAGCAGAGCATTCCTTTAAAAGCAAAACTGAGCTCTTAACCTCAATGGCAAAAATATGTAAAGGAAATTACTTCAGTGATTCTCATTGTAATGAAAAGTTTTCTAAGCAGAACCATAGGTTGACAGGTAAGGTGTCACTATTGTAATAAATTTTGCATTTTCTTAACATTTTGTGGAACATGATAGTTCATAACTATTGCATTTTCCATGGTGATCACCATAGTGATGCACTATAAATTCTGTGGATAGTCGGTGTGAAATATATTTTCCTCCTGAAAAGACAAGACAAAGAAAAGAAAAGAAAAGAAAAAAGAAAAGAAAAGAAAAGAAAAGAAAAGAAAAGAAAAAAGAAAAGAAAAGAAAAGAAAACTAAGTATTGTACACTGCTAAAGAATGCTAAGTGCATACTCTTTATTTTCTAGGCTTGCAGCCATATCCAGGCCAAAAAATCAGAGACAAATGAGAACCAAAAAGTTCTGAGAAGGAAAATCCCAGTACATTACATGAACATATATAGCAACTTCTTCAGTTCTTAGAATGCATTAAAAAAAGATTGCTGCTTTTTGAAATCTTTTTTGCAATATCTACCTGATTAGTGGATATTCCATTGTTCATTAAATTACTAACCAAAATACTCCTTTATAGCTAAACCAAATTATCTAATAATAGTAGTCTCTGATTACAGTCCTACTTTTGATTTTGATTTGCTGAGATAGTCCTGCTACTTTGAGATTATTTTCTACAAATGGGAGAAAGAAAAGACAATGAGTTTCAGGATTTGACTTGCTCCAGGCTACAAAAAGGTTAAGAGCCAGATTCTGTCTCCATTTTGCCAGGCCTGGGAAGAATGAGGGCTGGGAGACAGGGTAGGGGGTCAAAACACAGTGAACTTCAGTGACTCTTTTATCTCCATCTTTCATCCATTATCTTCATCACCCGAGCGAAATTGTCTTTTAAGGATAATTAGGTAGCAGTTTAGTTTAGAGCAGCCCTGTGGCTGTCCTAAAACAAATGGTTAGAAAAAGAATGATAGAAAATAGCCTCATTTTTTTCTGACATGGAAGCACACGGGACTTAATGAAAAATATACAGAATTAAAAGCAGAGAAAGCTGAAGATTTCCTGGCTCTTAGCTCTGTCTGAAATTTCTTATTCCTCATTCAGACACAGAGGTACTTCAGAGTTTCATTCAAACTAAAATCTCTAATGGGATTCTCTACCAGATATGGGTATAGGTCCTTGGACTACAAATTAGGAGGTAAAAGTCACTGAAATTCAGCAATAATCAACTTTTCAGTTCACTGTCAATTATATGAAGTAGAATGAAAAAAATTGTTTGAATCTCAGTCATAATGAGTCTTTCTTGAACTTTCCTACAGCAAACAAACATAAACAACTTTTGAGGAAAAAATACTTTGTTCAACTTTTTTCATTTCAAGGTTCTTCCCACTCTTGAAAAAAAGAAAAAGGCTTCAAGATGATGAAAATATACATGTCAGGCAGTCTGCATCTCACTGATGCTAACCTAATCTATCAATGGCCTGGGAAATATGTGGCTTGACAAAAGAAAGCAGATGTGCTCTTAATCCTCCTAAAGCAAACTATGGGATGGGTATTCTCAATCATCCAGAGTGGTTTTTCTGGTGCCCTTATGTCTCTTGGTAAAGGCTGAACAGAGTTATTTGTCATGGAATCAAACCTTCCCTTGGGATTTGTGTACTTTTTAGTCCTTTGATCATATGTCTCATATTTCACCTTAACTGAACCTTCATGGACTTTTGAAGATAATCATTGCTTTCCATTTTTCACCACAGAGAGCTACTGGCATGAGCAATCATCCCTCTCTGGAAGCCCTTCTCTTGAAATTAGGAAGCCACTTGCCCAGCCTATTGACAGGCAAGTAGGCGCCAGATTCAGGCTTTTTTTCAAAGAACAGTTGTTAAGTATTTGCTACTTCATGTTGATTGGAAGCTTGATTAATCTTTCATTGATGAGATCCATACGAGGTGAGAAAACACCTTCAATGCCAAAATGGAAGTAGTATTTATTACACCTTGTTTGTGACCAAGATAGCATGGCTTGTGTAACACAGTGTGCAGAAAGCAGTCACCGAAGCCTGCCTGGAACTCTCTCCACTACTGTGTATATGACAGGCTAAGGCAATATCAGCCCATTTTTGAGACAGGAAAGTTGCCTTTACAAGTTTTCAGTGAAACTAGTTTGCTGCTTCATCAGCACATAATGGAGAGAAAGAGCCATTAACAGCTTCATCTGTTAATGAAGATAGATGTCCAACTCAAAAGTCTGAAAACACTAAAAAAGAATACACCTTGTATTCAAATGTAATGTGCACAATGAGCCCAGTTCCTTCGGCTTTTGCAGGAAAGAGTGGAGAGCAGGTCGATGCAGTCATCAGTGAACAGCATTATCGCGAAAAGAGTATGAGCTAGGGTCAAACCAACAGTCCTAACCTATCAGCAATTTTCTCCAAGACTAGAGTGCCCTTTATCATTGTCTCTTCCACAGATTCATCAGAACAAGAAGAGAAATACACAGGATATTCTTCACAGCAGCAAACCCAGACTGACTTTTAGCTCCTGCTCTAAACACCACCAAAGCCAGGACAGAGCCATTCAGAATTTCAGAAGTCGGTAAATGGTTCATTTCCTCTGTACACATAGTGCCCTTGGCAAAACAGTGTGTGCAGCGCAGTATAGCAATCCTCTCGCCTCGATTGAGAATGTAGAGCGGCCTTTGTTCGAACATAACCTCCTTCACAAGATATTTGAAAGTGTGGTGTATTGGATTGATCACAGGACAAGGCATTGTGCACCATCACACAAAAGACCATAAGTCTTTTGCTTGTAGGAATAACAAAACAAAGGGCAAGTGATTGTTTATTAATATCACATAGTGAGGCAGACAGAGCTCTGGCTGAAATAGAGGTCTCTTGCCACCCAGATCCGTGTGAAAATTGCTAGACCACAGTTCCTACAATCACATTGCTTAACCTTTTCATGTCTCATTCTCCCCCAAAGTAAAACAATATGCTATAATACTTTTTCATCTTCAATCTTTCATTGACATAATTGGTGTGCCTAAAATTCATAGCACACTTGGAAAATGTATGGTACTCTGCTAGAAAGCAGAAAAAATGTTAATGGTTAACTGCTTGGTTATATGCAGAAAGAACTAAAACATAGAGTTAAACTCCTGCAGGCATCTTCCACAGAGGCAGTACCACAGGAGTCTTCCAAAACCGAGACTAGATCAGGATAGACAACACAAATGAACTCATTCTGTGGCACTTTGCAACTCTGGAACTGGACCCTAGTGAACTAGTACAGATGTTTACCATGATTTGACAACCTTCTTAATTGAGCTAAATTGTTCATTGACAAAAGGCAGTGCTTTATTGTGCTAGCTAGAGAAAATGGGTAGTTTTGTATAAAATTGACCTGTGACACAGGAGTTCTGGATTCAGCTGCCATCTCTACCACATATTCCTGTGAGGATCTTGAGCTAGTCAATTGCTCTTTCCATTCCTCAGCTCCCCCTATGCAGCAATTTCACCAGCAAAGCTTCTGGAATTGACAAAAGAATTGCTCAAAAAAATTCTACAGTAAGTATTTAGATTGTTTATGACTATCAGGGCATAAGTGATACCAAATCTATGGCTCTGTATCTTCTAGACAGAAAGTGTATGCAAGTGTTCAATTTTGCAAAGTTAAAAATTTCGTCTGGTTCTATTTAAAATTTTCTTAAGCGTCCAATTTTTTTCTTTCCCTTAGCTGACAATGTTTTGTGATTAGAAAACATTTTGTTCTCAAAGTCTTGCCATGCTTTCATTGCCATGTTTTTATGAACTAAGTGACAGAGATAAATGACGGCTCAGCTGTCCATGGCTTGAAAAAAAAGAAAAAAGCAGTTAAAAACTTCCTACAATGGGGTATAAAAACAGCAAGACAGATGATTATCCAGTGTTTACTTCCATTAAGTGGTTTTGACGGATAAATATTTAAGGAAAAATTTAAAAATATTATATTTTCCCTGAATTGTTTGATTTGCTTTATGAAATAAAAACACTCCCTTTCCCCCATCACCTTTAAATTCCATATATTACCCTCTCTATCAATTACATAGGCACAGACAATGCCAAGGAATATAACCTGATACTGTAGCTATAAGCCATGATGAATATTAAGACTGCAGTGAAGGTTTGAAATAATTTAGTAGTCATAAAACCAAAAGCTAAGTTGTACCTTGTTTACTGAATTACCAGAAATCAAAATATAGCCTGATTTTACCTAAATAAGATTTCTGTGTAGCCGTATATTAAATATACTCTCAGACTTTCAAATTAGCAACTCACCGTATTTCGCAATTCAGCGCTGATATTTGGACTGAACTTTAGTGTTGCGCTCACCCCATCTAGCTGCAAGCTGCAGGAAGGCCAGCTAGACAAAGACAAAACTAGCCTTAGGGAAGGAGTGCAAATCTAATTTAACTAAAAGACAGAACGTTAATTTTTTACAGAAAAAAGCTCAAGGTATTTTGAATTGTGCTCTCTCAGTACTGGTTAATAACCCACTGAGAGTGTATTCTACTGTGTGTTACTAACACAGTTGCAGCACTTCTGCACTTTACAGAAAATCTATGTCACAAAAGAATTCTTAAAGGTGCTCAGTGGCACGCTGAGAAGTTTAGAAATGTAGAAACTAAAATTCTTTAGGGAACTCAAGTAATTCCTTTAGTTTGCATGCACTAGGTTTCAAACTTTTATCAGTTTGAAACACTACCTTCCACTATGGAAAAACAAACCAAAACCAGATCAACAACCTGATGATCTCAATTCTCATCTGCTTGCACAGCAGCACTCCCTGTCCTCTGTCTGTCTCAGCCTCCTTGAGAACCACATAGTCCTTGCCCCTGGGCACATGGAGCAAGGTTCCTCTGCCCATTTTACAGAATCACAGATCACACAATATTTTGAGTTGGAAGGGACCCACTAGGATCATCAAAGTCCAACTCCCAGGCAAGTAAGTTTTAGTAAAACTTTTATTTCCAGACGATACTTCTTGCTAAGAAAGAATTCAACAGAGCTGCCCTTTCCTTTCTTGTCCCATTTGTTCTCACTGCCACGCAAAGGGAATGAATTAATACAGAGCAGGGGAGAAGGGAACAGAGAGCACAGCAGAAGACTTGAGAATGAGCGTGGTTAGAACACCTGCAGGAAGAGGACTTCACCGGTAAAAGGGGCTCAGGAGTAATGGGCACACTGGCAGTGAGTCAGGGTACAAAACAACTGTGTTTGTACAAACTAGTTATATATTTACTTCTGCCTAGTAAAAGGTTATAAGAGTTTCCTGTGCTTTCATAGCACATTATTGGTCATTTGCAGATGGCATAAAGAAGAAATCATTCACAGTGAAACAAAATACTGTGGGGGAGGGAGGAGGTAAGTGGAGAGGGATGGAATTTCAGTTAATAAACTGTAAATGCATAGTTTCAAATAAAAATTTATTAAATAACAGTCAATACTAAAGCATTCTTTTTTGTACCTAAAAGCTTCCCTTTGTGAAAGAAGAGGCAACTTAATGAGTTGCTGTGGCTAGAAATCACTGAAATTTCTTTAAAACTTTTTCTTGTACATTAAAGAGAGGCCCAAATTTAAGATGGACCCCGCAGTTAAATAGTACCTATTTCCCATTGCATTTTCAAGAAAACAACCAATAAAGAGGGAAGCTCGGTTTAGAGGATCCATTCATAAGCTCCATAGCTGAAAAAGAGCTTGCTGACAGTGAGAAAAAGCAGAAACTAACTGTGGAAGTCACATCTCCAGAAATTCCCTTAAATGTGATAACGGGTGTAGCCTGGTGGTCTGTACAAGTGAGAGAGAGCAGAGAAGCAGGAAATCAGGGACAAAGATAAGACTATAAGCCAGCAAACTGCAATGAGTTCCACACAGACCCTAGATAATAAGTACAATGGCTACTGCTGTTCTCATGCTTTTGGGAAGTTTTCACCTCTAAGGAGACTAAAGAACTGGCAGTTACTCATTATATTTTTTTCTAAAATCTGCTAGCAGTTTCTTTGTTATTAATGGTAGTTGCAATACAAGAGCCACATTGGCTTACTTACACATGCTGCACCATGAAAGTCAGCTGAGTCCCTCCAGCCTGTATCAGGAGTGAATTTGTACTGCTGTAAATGAGCCGGGGTCTGTAACCGCCTCATTTCCCCTCATGTGTGAAGATCTCATAAGAGCCTACTCTCTCAACATTGGTGATTTCTGCTTCAAACCAGTTCCAAAAATTCCTTCTCCTACAAGCCCTGTGCTAAATGAATCAATAGTGCACTCTTTACTTTCTTGTTTAAATGTGGATTTCAGAAGCTTAGCAGAAAAATAGAACTCAACAAGAACTACATCTTTTATCATTAATAACTATGTTTGTTCCTCATCCTATTCTCTCCCTATTGCTTGTTTCCATAATATAAGGAATCATATGGAGTCAATTCTGATTGCAAATTCTTTGGTATAGTGTTCTCGTTTTTGTTAAATAACTGCCCTGTTTTAGGAAGAGATATTAAAAATTAGAGTCAGCATGAGTCTATCTAACAAAGTACACACCCAATCCCCTTAGTCAAAGGTGCTGTCCTTCCCTGGACAGGGGAGGACGTCATGCAGATTCACACAACTTGATCAAATTTGTCAGCAGTGAGCTCTTATAAGGTAAAATAATAGTTTGTAGTTTCTTGTACAGATATAATAGAATTCCAGCTGGTGGCAATTCTCCTCCTGTTCCAGGTTTCCTCCAAGTGAAAAAACATTTTTAAAATAAATAATTTTAAGGGAGCATATGGCATATAAAAAAATATAAATGTCTAGAGCATCAAAAGCCCAAAGCAATTTTTGACTGCCAAAGAAAGTTTTAAAATTTCTTTTTGGCTTTGCGTACAAAGGAACCATTGTGAAGCTTTTAGCGGCACTTTTTCTGTCTCCCCTTCATCTTTAGAAAACTAGCATTAATCATTAAAAGTCTTTTAAAAATACCATAAACATAGAATTTGTGTGCCAGTGTTTCAGCTCTATTAACATGAAACATTTGGAATTCCTTTTGCCCTCAGATTTTAAGTCATCTGTGGCAGGAGCCACTGAACAGACCCTTTTGCTTGTTCTGCCCTGGCTCCCAGTACCTCAGCTAATCTAGAACCTTTTTAACCCATTTTTTGGACAGAAAGTTGCAGGCAGGCTCATTAAGGGAAGTGACATCTGGATTTCTTCTGCTGTTGCAACGGCTTTTTCAAGGGCCCGTCTCAGACAGAAAAGTTCTATCTTACCCTAAACTAGTAATTCTCTTCTAAGACTGATTTGCAAGTAAAAAAATTCCAGTTGCCGTGTTATATTTGGGTCTCTTCTTAAATTTTCTGATTTCAGAGTGTGTCAGGGAGAAAATGATTGTACATTTATTTGACTGGAAATTCAGGATATTGCTTTTTACAAAGATTCTACTCTCAACATCTTACAGCAAAGTCTGTGTGTCATTCCCAGCAATAGCAAATCTATTGTTTCGCAAACTTGAGACATGTTATTTTTTCACAAACTACCACACTGTTTTTTATTCATCTTATTATTACTCCTTCTAATGTGGGTAAAAGAAAGAAAAATAAAATTAAATTATCATTTCCCTCCTGAGGGAATCTTTTAAGCACCACTTATGCTTCTCTCTACAGTAAATTGGATGTTTCTGAGTAGCTAAACTTATATCTAAGATCATCTGGTAGCAGAGAGGATTTGCACTCCTATAGCTCATGCCTGCACATTTCTTATATATGAATACATGGCCTCCCGCTATGCAGTGTAATGAAGTCAAGCCATTGACACTGTCATAAGACAGATTGTCTTTTTAATTACCTCTGTTACGGGGCTTCCAGAGCATCAGGAACTGTAAGAAGCTTAACAAACACTGAAACATCTACAAATAGGAACAAGTCCCAAGACAAGTCCAGGTCAATGTCTAAAGTGTACTGAAAGCTAGGACACCTACTTAACTGAAGCAGCCAAACTAAAACAAGTAGTTCTGTCATCTGCAGCCTCCTGCAAAATGCATAAAACTCTGGTGAGATGTTGAGGTCAGCTTCACCTCTAAATTTATCAACATGTTTATAAATTCTCTTTTCTACCACAGAGGAAAGAGCAGTATTTTCATTTCTGTTGAGAAAAATTTCTTTGGAAGGAAACTTCTAGAAGTTCATACAAACTACAGATTCTAATGTATTTACCACTTCAGGAGCTCTGTGCTTACTCATCTTTCTCTCAATTCCAGCTCCAAAAGTATTTTCAGTGAAAGACACAATGGCTGATCTAGGCCAAATGGACCTTATACATTAGGTGGTTTCCCAGAAACTATGTGGTTCTTCATATTTGTTTCGGGGTTGAGTTAATTTTTTTCTTTGTTGCTGGTACAGTACCGTGTTTTGGATTTAGTCTGCGAGTAATGTTGGTAACACACTAATATTTTTATTGTTGCTAAGTAGTGAAAACATTAGTATGTCACCAACTTAATCCCGAAGTCAAGGACTTTTCAGTTTCCCGTGCCCTGTCAGACAGCAGCTGCACAAGAAGGTGGGAAGGGGCACATCCAGGACAGCTGACCTGAACCGACTAGAGGGATATTCCATACCACAGAACATCATGCCCAGTACATGAACTGCAGGGAGTCAGCAAGGAGCTGCAGGTCACTGCTCAGGGATGGGCTGAGCATCGATAAGCAGGTGGTGAGCAATTGCACTGTGTATCACTTGTTTTTCCTGGGGTTTATTCCAGCTTTTCAAGCTGTTTTCTAAAGGAATTGTTTTTAAAAGTATATACTGCATAGCTGAAACATAGCACTTTCCTACACACAGTACATGTGCAGGCTTTTGCTCTGAATTATCTCAGAGTCCAGATGTTTTCTTCAAATCCCTTTACTTCAGAAACCATGATAGAAAATTATTTCCCTCCTGAAATTTATTCTTAGTGAAAAAGAAACACTGCCATTTACCAGCTCTGGCTGGCTGGTTTTGGCTTTCTTTGCTTGTAATATAGACAAATTATTCTGCGATAAAATAAGAGGATTTTTATTGGGTTTTAATCCTTCTCCCTGATGCTGAGACAAAACAGGTTTAACAGTCTAGGCCTGTAGAGAACCTTCTCATGATTTATGTTGTGGCTTCTTTAACAGCCATACAATTCCTACTCTGCCATCATTTCCCCCCTACCACAGCATTTTTCCTCAGGTCTGCCAGTAACATACTGCCATTTTTTTGTTCCAGTCTTTAAAAAAGCTATCATCCTAGTAATATTGAAGAGTCTATAGTCACATTGGGTAGAGAGGAGAGTAAGGAAAGATGTTTGCTTTTCAGAATAATTTTTATTCTTCAGAGGAGGTGTTTTTTTTCCACTGAGAAAATTCTGCAGTGATAAAATATATGAAGAGAAACCATCTGGGAGCTAGCACTCACTGTTTACAATCTCTGATAGGAACTAAGAAAACTTTACTAAAAAGAAGAATGAAAAAGCATTAGCAGAAAGATTCCTATCAATTTTTCAGAGAAATATTAGAATCAAGAATGGAAACACTGAACACATAATTCTGCTTTTCTGAAGATTGCAAGTTAAGAAACACACCATATCCAGAAAGTTTTTTTTTAAGGCTGCACAATGACAAAACAACCACTCTTTCTTACATACTTTTCATATACAATCGCGAGGTTTTCTACATTCCCTATTAAGCTAACATCGATGATCACACTGACAAGATACACATTTTTCTGTATCTTACAAAGTTCAAGTAGAAGACACTGGAGTCAAAGAACAACCTTTTTGATGAATCTTTAGAAATCACCTTATTCTCTCTCCATCTTACAGCATACTACTTACAAAATTAGATCAGGTCACACGGGCAGAAGTCAGATACTGAAAATTTCCGAGGGTGATTATACCACAGATTTTCTGGGCAGTCTGTTGCAGCACATAGCCATTCTCATTCTTCATATCTAATCAGAAATCCTCTTGTTGGCTTCTGTCCTTTCGCTGTGTACCTCACAGGAAGAGTCTGGCTCAATCTTTCCTGTGGTTGCTGTTTAGGGAGCAGAAACCTGCTCCCTGTGTAGTTAAGTTCCCACTGTTTTGCCTTTCCTTGTCCAGGCTGGACAAATGTACTTCCATTAGCATTTCCTCACTTTCCAGGTGCTCCAGCTCCCTGAATATCTCAGCAGTCCTACAATGAACTCTCCACTATATCAATGTCTCAGCTTCATTCAGAGATAGTCTCAAAGCACAGACCTATTATCAGGATGGCTTGAACAGCATTCAGAGGAAAAATCAGGCAGGATACATAAGCATCTACAGAGATGTGTATTTTAACTTTAAAAACAAAAGCATCAAATGGGTGATCTTTTCTTACTAAGAAAGGTTATGTCTGCTCTGAAACATACTGTGAACTTTATATCTCATATGTACAGTAATTAGCTGGAATATAATATCACATTAATTACTTCCCAAAGGATTCCATACTCTGATTTCCTGCTGTCAAATACAACGAGCCTTACCCTTTCTAGTAACCAACGGTCACTCATTTTTTCCATTCAAAAGCTACTATTGTGGTATTTTGCCTTTGTAAAATTTCTGCTTTCACATACACACTAATAAAAAAGAAGTTAGGATTTTTTGTTTCATCCTCTACATTCCTTAAATAGAAAGAAAATACATATTCCATAACAAAAACTTTGAGTTGGGGTAAATGATACACAAATTTGCCATTATTTGTAATTTATAATGCAGTTAAATTATAACTTCTAATAATTAAGTAATTTTTCAAAAATGTCTCAAATTATTGTCCTAATGATTTATTATATTAATCCTCTTCCAGTAGTAAGAAGGAAGCAGTTTCTGTTCTAGTCTGGCATGTTTCATTCCTGTTTTCACTCCCTATAAATGTGTTACAGTTCTGCTGGCAGTCACAGAAACTCTCAATAAAAGCAGCATTTACTACATTTTCTCTCAGAGCCAAGGAATACATATGAAGCTTGACATTCTGGAGCATCTGTTTTCAAGCACTGATCTACAGTACTTATTAGAATTATTGCTCTTACTGTTTTACACTGTCTTAAAAGTGCAGCTTATGGCATTTTTTATGTGTTCACTATAAAGGAAAGAAATGGTATTGCATAAAAATGGATGTTGAAATGGACAAAAAGTCTTTGCACAGTCACTGTAAGTCTCCAGGATCTCTACTTTTTTGGTTGCTGGTAAACAGCATTAAGAGAAATAAAACCAGTCTCAGAACCCCTGACGGCCCTTCTCATCTTAATTATGCACCAACTGCAAATATAGAAAACTTGATTTTTTAAAAACAAATAATTCCATTAACTCCTGAGGGATGTGCATCATTTTTCCCTTGTATCACTTTTCCTTTAAACAGTAACAGCTAGACAATAAAAAATCCTATTTTTGCACTCTGATTTTCTGCTGCAAAGAAGGACCAACCGTCTAATCACAATACTTTTTAAATGACAATTAAGACAAAAATTACTGAAACACAAAAACAACTTGTGTCAATATTTCTCTTTTACAGGAGTCAGGATCAAGCCTTTGTGGCACCCATGCCCTTCCCAGACACTCCTAACAAGCGGAAATTATGAAAAACACAACTGTGGAAGAAAACTAACAAAGACCAATAGCTTTTTTGTTTACTAAAAATTAAAATTACATGTAGAAAAACTAAATATTCAGTAACAAAAGTAAATTGAAAAACCCACATACGCACAAATTCCCGTATTCGCTTTTTCCTGGACTTCTGACCAAAGATAAATGGCTTAAGACTATAAACAGTAGCCTAAAGAGGAGGAGGAAACAAAGCAACTGAAACTTGCTTTTAGCAAGACTAAGCAAAAAGATCAGTTGTGTGATCATAAGAAAAGTGCATGTATGTATGTATGTATTTGGTGGTCTTGCAATTTAACAGTAGGAAAAAATGCATCTGAAAAACAAAATAGGCCTTTTTTATATTTTAGGGGCATCGTGTTACATATTTGTTTGTGACAAGAACCCTCTTAAAGTAGTCTGATCTGCCACAAAGGCTTCTGTAGCCTATAGTGAAACTGCGTCTGAGACACTGTAGGTAACAGACCCACTTTTCTTATACCTCCTTCAGTCTTTCATTACAGTATGTGCCATCACTGATTCCATTGAAATCCACAGCAGAAGCACAGCAACCCATCTCTAGAGGTCAGTTACCTTCACATTTGACAAGGTCAAGCATCAAAACTTTCTCACAACCACTGCAGAGTATTCCAGTTCTAATGTCAGAACATTTTCTTAAGCTGTTTATTTAGGGGGAAAAATATTTTTAAACTTTTCAAAACAATGTATTTTTTTAAATTATGAATCTGGCCAAGGAATTTTCACACAGTAAGTTCTCCACTCATTAATAATAGCTATATCAAATTGAGCTACAGGACATATTTACATTTTAGCTTCAAATCTCCTTTTAATTAGGACAAGATTGCCATTTCTATAAATTTCAGTTATAATCAAGCTTTTCCAGTTCTTTGATCCAGCTGATTAATGTACTTGTACAGAGAATAGAAGGGTTTATTGTTATATTTTTAATATAGATTTCTAGCTGCATGAGATTAACTATTTTATCATTGAAACTTCTGGATGAAGGAAAAAGAACTTGTAGTTAGTCAAGAACAAGTCTATCCACAATCCTTTCAATACAATCAATGGAAGGGAGTTTTTTCCTGATACCTGTAATATTTCTTTCAACGTGTTCACTAGGTAAGGTTAAAATATCAGCCACACAACCAGAGACAGCAAATCTCAGTTGTTCTCATTGAAAAATGTCTAGAGAAACTACATGAAGTTACTTTGTGCTCCATAGGACCCAAACATTTCTAGGAATGGTCTTTAAAAAGCCACTTGGTTTTCACTTGCACACAGGTAACCTCGGGAAGCAGGTATATCACCTACCAGTTCTAGTCTGCTCAAAAATATTTGTGGTGCTCTGTTCAATTGATCACAAAGGTTTTTAGATAACAACCCAAGAAAGTGAAAACCAGTATTGTTTTTCTCCATATCGGTGTTACTACAAGAATAAAGAAAATACTCTAGGCAATTTTCCAGAATATTTTTAATTTTCACATCACCCATGGTAATGTTTTTCCCAATGTTTTTCGTGAAACTCATAGGATGATCCATGGCTAGTGTTAGATGGTGCTGCTAGCTTCTTTGGTCTTCAGGAATTGCTTCAGGCCCTGCCTCTGATCAATCTCCTAAGAACACAAAATGGCTGTTGTCTAACTATTTTGACATCCACTCTGGCACATGCCATATTGCTTTTCATGTGATGCTGCACCACCACTATTCTATTATCTTTTTTCTGGAGCCAAAGTAGGCACCAGTCTGAATACAGCCCACACAGAAAATCTAATAGCTAGAAATCATCAGAGATCTAATAGCTAGAAATCACTCATGTTAGAGAAGCAAAGTGTTCTTCATGAGTATTGATCAGCGAACTGCTATGGGGATCAGAAACTGCATATACCTTCATGTGACTCTTCTTGAATGGTTCTTCATGTGGAGGTAAGAAAAAGAAAAACCATACAATGCAACCAAGTTGAAAGGAAAAGAATATACGGAGGCTTTTTTTTTTCACATTGGCTGCAGATTAAAAAAAGAAAAAACTCTAACCAAAACAAGACAAGGCAAACAATTATTTTTTAAAGAGCTAAAAATTATCCTACAAGTTAGTAGTAGCCTCAGCTGTTAAAAAGTTAATTTGTACTTCAAACACGAAAGCTCAATACATGAATGTTTGATCTTATCATGGAGCCAAATTAAGTTACATTAAAGTTTCAATGCATCATTTTTAAGAAATGTAAAACAGAATCTCCCACCCTCAGAGGAGGAATAGCTAATATGAATTGAATCTCCTGCTAAACTTCGCCAGTTCTGCATGACCTCAGTCTCAGAATATTCAGCTTCATGCACTCCATCCTGAGAACCAGTACAAATTATGGCCTCTAATATGCCATCCAGAATTTTCCGTTAATGTTTTTCCCCAAGCGCTCCCCAGTTATGCCTTTTAAATAAGTGTTCTAAATAAGAGTTCAAGAAGGAGTCCTGTAAGGACAGTATCTAGGTTTTTCCCACAGCAATATGATTTCAAAGGAGATTTTGTCAATAAAAATGGGATATCACAACACCTGATTCTGGTTTACTTTGTTTCATGGTTACAAAGAAATCATATATTTTATTTTGTAAAGACTAACTATTTTACAAAATCTTATTGTGGCAATGAGTTCAAAAATTCCGTAATTGTGAAAAGCACACCTTTTCAGAGTTCCTCTTTACTGTTGTGAAGTAATTTTCAGTGTATTTCAATTGAGTTTCACCATAATGTGTCATTTCTTGAGCTTCTAATTAAAGCTGGTTGTTCAAAAAGCCCATGTTTTGTAATTTTCCAGCATGGTGACACAGCTCAGGAAATGACATCAGTCTCCTAGTGCCAACAATCAGATTGGAAGTCCTAAATCTCAGCACACTTTCTCAGCCAGTGACGCAAGCAGCCTGCTGAAGTGAATGAAACCTTTGTCCTATTCAGTGAAACTTGGATTTTTCATGCCTTTTTAAAGAACTCTACAAAACCTACCTGTTGAATATGTTCACAACCTAAGTTTCAAAAGGTAAAAATCTCAAAAGTGACAAAATAGGTTTCAGAATGAGATTCAGGCCTTTCAGGTTTACCTTCTGGCAGCGTTCTTGAGTTTTAAATAGCAACCAATTTTTACTTTAAAAAAACCCCCACTATTCAAAATATGTCCCCTTATTTTGTAATAATTGCCAACAAACATGCAGATTCAGAACAGAAAATAGGCACTGCAGTAACACTAAAAGGAACACCAAGAAGCCACTTCTTCCCCCAACTGTCATACGGAATTTAGGAAACACTTTAGCCGAAGAGCAACACACCCCAGTACAGCAGTCTGAATGTAGTTATCTGTATAAAAATATAGTTAATGGAGATCAAAATGTCCAATCCAGGTGACTATTCAGTATGTGTTTACTTTAGGGTATGCTGATTCACCTTCCAGTCTCTCTTCACTCTTTTGCAACTCATGCGTGACATGAGGAGAGGCCTCAAACTATGGTCCCGCCAAAGAAATACCTGATACCATCTGTTTCTTCTGTTTCTTTCATTTCTTCCACAAGTCCTTTTCTTTTTTTGTCTTTTTTTTTTCTTTTTTTTCCCCAAATGACATGAAGCCAAGTTAAAAATCATGCTCGTGACACTGAATTTTCACACTGTTGAACCAGGTCAGTGAATTTAGACTAAAAAGTGTAAAAACCCCAGTAATAACCCTTCAAGAGCATGGAAACCTGTTAATTTTCTTGAAGTAGCAAATGCATACATCCATCAATCCTTGTCTTTCCCCTACTGGGGGATAAAAAACTTAATTCACAACACCCGGAGAACATCAAATAGGTCACTGATGAAAATCACCACAATTTTTTAATCAACTGCAAGTGCCATGGGGTCTCCTCCTGTTCGTAAATGCTCAGCATGTTTCAGCTATACAATGTCAGTCTTTACAGAGCTAAACTTGTGGCATTACAGGAACATGAAGCACCATGCATCACTTCTAGCTCCACAGCAGTTGAAGAGCTCGTGGAGAGCCACTTCAGATCTTACATACTGCCATTGCTTGAAACATACAGTGAACATGAGGTCATGCAATATTCTGGAACAGGATGATTGAGGCTGCTCCTTCAGCAAATAAAAATCAAGTTCTGATACTGTTTTGTTCTCTCCCTTCAGCTCTAAATTCCTGCACCAAAGTTTACTAGTTAAGCAGTATTGCGTATTGCTCTACATCAGGAACTCTTTTTTTCTATCTTGGCATCAGAGGTGCAACCCCTCTTCACTACAACCCAGCTACAAATCAACCACACTTCTACAGGCCCGTTGCAACTTAACACCTCCAAAGGATGAGTAAAGTGAGTGGAAAATTATCGAAGGTGCTTTCACTAAGGCCAGTGAAAGAAGCAGTTTCCCAAAAAACCAGTTGGTTTTTTCCTCTCCTAAAGCAAACCTCCCAGACTTTAACTTACCTGTGCAAATGGTCCAGTAAGTGCTTTATGTTGTTTACAACGAGCTATAACCCCAACACAGGGATAAACAATACAGGTTGGCCCTGGATAATCATGAATCTGCCACTTCCAGTGCTGCTCAGACATATGGGGGTCACAGCAGCTGTGTCACAATTCTCCTCATCTCTGTCATAAAAATACACAACCGGCCCATGTCATCAGAGGAGAGAAGTTAGGACATGAAGTATAGAACTGCAAGGGTAAATATTTATTCATGAACATGAGGTGTACCAGACAAAATGGGGCACCATGGATGTTGCTTTACACAGGTTCTTTCAGCCTTCATATATTCAGGTACAACACAATTTGACTAATCACTGACAGCCACGCTGCTGATTAGCAATCATAGTAAAACTTCGCAAAGCAGCTATATCAGTCTACTGATCCAGATATCCTTGGAGCCAGTCTTGCCAGTTATCTATGACACGAGATGACACGGAGAGGGTTTCAAAGACATGTCAGAGAGGCTGGGATGCTGGTGATTATCTTGGATGTCCACGCATATCCTTTAGCCTTCATAGACACCTCTAAGCTTCCAAGAAGTGAAGGCATTTACTTCTAGGGCCAGGTAGTGCTTTTGTTTGCTTTACTGAAGCATGAACAATACTACAGCAACCAGTAAAATACCACTATGCTATTACATTACAGTATATAACGTATACACGAACTAACATACATATTAACAAAATTTCACACTAGAAAGACTGACATACAATTGCTAGGGAAGGGAATTTTTGTAACAATTCCCCGATGTGCTGCAGCTGCAGGCAGGCAGTGGAAAGGCACTTGGGCTCGCCGCTGTCCTTCTTGCAGAGGGATTCCCTGGTTTGTCCTCTTGCCTTGCGCCAGCTCAGAAGACGGGCCCCGTGTGTCATCCCTTTGCCCTGTTAGACAGTCCTGCAGAAGCAGCCCACACCTTTCCACGAGCCCATCAAACCCCATCGAGGATCTGTTTTCACCTCACGGACTACGAGCGACGTGCACCTACCACAAATCGTGGGGTTCTTTAGAGCCTCTGAATTTAAAACCAGCCGCGGGTGTCCGACAGTGCCGGCGCCGGGAGCGGCGGCAGAACAGGCCCTATCCTTGCCCTCGGGCTGCCTCAGGCGGGACCCGCCGAGAGGCGCGGCCCCCTTTGTTCCCGGGGCAGCCGCCTTTCCACAGCCCTTTTACTCACCGCTCCTTTTGTAGCTGAGCCAGTCGCCAGAAGATGGCAGCAGACGATAAAATATCCCTGAATTTTGGTCCCAGCTATTGCCCACAAAGGTGTGTCCCCCCGAAAGCCTTTTACAGCAAGGCTTCGAGTCACTGCAGCAAGCGGTGGGCTGCAAACCGCTTGTGCTCAACTCAGGTAGTTTTTAAACTGTCGGGTTTATAGCAGCAGGTAGAAAACAATTTGCTCTTTAAAGAATATTCAGGTTTGGAGGCAACAAAAAGCTGGAGTCATGCCAAGGGAGCAGGAGCCAGGAACGCAGGCTGGCCAGCACCAGGGCTTAGGGCTTTGAAATCACCAGATGGTTTGGGTTGGAAGAGACCCTTTAAATGTCATCCAGTTCCAAGCCCTCCACCATGGGCAGGGACACCTTCCACTAGACCAGGCTGCTCAAAAGCCCATCTACCCTGGCCTTGAACATCTGCTGGCATGAGACTTGGCAGCAGTCAGCCCTGTCTTCACAAAAGGGCTAACAAGAAAAGCAATAAATATCGCTCAACAGGCAAACGATTGGATCTGCTGTAAAGTCTTCACGGTTACATCTGCAGCACCCAGCCAGGCGCTGATGCACGACATTTTGTGGGGAAAGCAGGAGGAGCATGTGGCTGTACAGGAAAGTGACCATACCGCATTCCCACCTCCTGATGCACACCCCGTGGGTTAGGTCTATCTGGATTTGCAGTGCACACAGCATATTTTCACAGCAGTTCAGTAACCATAGAATCATAGAACCACAGAATCATACAATGGCCTGAGTTGGAAGGGACCTCAGAGATCACCCAGCCCCAACCCCACTGCCATGGGCAGGGACACCTTTTACCAGACCAAGTTGTTCAGAGCCCCATCCAACCTGACCTTCAACACTTCCAAGGATGAGGCATCCACATCTTCTCTGGGCAGCCTGTTCCAGTGCCTCACCACCCTAACAGTAAAGAATTTTTTCCTAATGTGTAATCTAACTCTTCTGTCTTTCAGTTTGAAGGCATGTCTCCTTGTCTTGTCACTACATGCTCTTGCAAAAAGTCCCTTTCCATCTCTCTTGTAGGTTCCCTTCAGGTAATGCAAAGCTGCAATAAGGTCATCCCAAAGCCTTTTATTCTCCAGGCTGAAATAAATCCTTTTGCCAGGGTTTTAGTGAGGTCTTTGGAAGTCCTAAGCACTTCCCCCAGCTCTGCTGTGTCTGCGGAACTCTTTATTTGAGGCGGCAGAAGATTCTCCTATGAGTACTAAAGTTAAGTCTAGGAAATTCTTTGATCTTACCAGTACTTATGGGATTACCTGACATGCCAGCTCTTTTTTTCTCCATAAATACTCAAAAAGGCATGAGTCCCAGTGTGGTACAACAACTTAGAAGTAATTCTTATTAAATAATTACTTTTTAATGTATTTTGAGACTTGCTGAAATATTAAAAAAACAAGTATTCTCCATTTTAGCACCAAAATATATTAAAATAGTTAAAGTTTTAGGAAGCTGTAGCTTCTTCAGATTTTGTAATTGTTGCCTGGAGCACTTATTCAGATACTGTCAGAAATTCTGGAATTCCTTAAAAAACACTGGGAATGCTGATCTCTCAGGTGAACAGTCTGGACAAATTTGAAGAGAAACTGGTATTCTCACTGGGGATTGGTACTGTGTTGAAATGTGGACATTCTATTAAATTATTAATTTCTTCCATGTTCTATATGGAGTTTCATTAACAACACTTGACATATAAAATAGAAGAATAGTAGGAAAATAACTAGCTTTTATACCTTCATATGCAATAGGCTGAAGAGATTCCTATTCTGAACCTTCATGTAAACTTGGACAATTGTGACAAATTATGAAGAAATATGTACTATAACAGTTCCACATATATCAGATACAAATAACTGATCTTTGCTAGAAGTTATCTTTGCTGGTACCTCAAATATCAAGTGACAATTTGAAGCTTCGGGGTCATTTAACTAATTAGCTGTATTAGTTGCAATCTTACTTAAATTACCTTCCTTGATATATTATGCCTGCAGAATAAATTAATCTCACAAAACTTCTTAGATAAAGAGTCTTGCCTCTTCCTAGCTACAGTATTTTCATCAAAGCAACAAACATACCACAGTATTCGTCTTAATTAATTAATTAAATGATAAGGAATAGACTCAAACATGCCTCCAAAAAGATATGTGGATCTTGCAATTAGTCAAACTACAAGCTGTACAATTCCAGCATTCAGAAAACAGACACATATCTCCAGGAGGTCTGTGTTACTGTAATAGCTCAAGAGGTCTCTGCTTTAACACGTTTGTGTGAGTTCTTTTACTGTCTTTTCAGCAAGATGACAAATGTCTGATTTTGGGAACAAGAAAAACACTTTTGTGTGTTCAACTTGACTGTGTCTGACTGAAGCATGCTAGCAAACCCACAATTATTCATGTATTAAGTGAATGCCTGGATCATATACATGGAAGGCTTTCGTGTCTGATTTCTTCTGTCACCTTTTACAACAAAACTCAAAAAATTTACTTTAATTTAGAAAAAAATGCTTGCTGTACAGACATTTGGCAGGACACTGGTTGCAGTGGTTAATATAGATTTGTCTAACTTCACAGCTACAGATAGGGGTTAAAAATTACATTTTTTTTCTAATTGTTTCTTCTTACATGAGAACACTTCATTTTCATCCTCAGAACCTGTTTTTTCATAGGCTTTGGTACTTTCATTTAGAAATACATACAAGAGAATAGAAATTTTAGCTGTTACATATGAACTAGATTCTAAAATATTCATCAGCTGCCTCATTTAGTAATTTTTGATACTGCTATGCTTCACCAGTGATTTCCAGAAGAAAACAGATGCAAAAAAACAGAAAAAAAAACCCAAAACGAAACAAAAACAAAACCCCACCCATGCTTTTTAAAGCATGTTTTCCTTACATCTCTAGCTTACCTACTTTTTAACCACCAAATCTCACTATTTGTTCTATAATGGTATCTGTTGTGCTCTGCTTTGAAGGAGACAACATTTGTCTCTTTATAAAACATAAGCTGGTCATAACATAAATAACACACCTAAATGTCCCTGAGGTGAAAGTTTTTATAACATGCAGTCAGACTGCCTGAATACAATAGACCAAGTTCTACCTGAAACTTGAGTTGACTTCCACTTGCTAACAGCCAATTAACATAATTAGGTAATCCTCCCTCAGCAGTACCTACAACGGGTCTGTGAAATCGGGAGCTTTACATATTTTACCTGAATCACCTGCCTGCTGCGAGCAAAGCAACTGAGCTGCACTCTGGGAAACCGCAGTGCTGAGGCTCAGTGCAGATGAAGAGCAGGTGGTAGGGGACAGAGCTGGCACAACAGACTGTGACAAAGGCACAGGTAAGCTAGTCATTAAGTGAACTTCATATTCTTCATGGAAGCTCACACTGAGGTGGAGGTATACCTGTTTGGTTACGATGCACTATGACAGGTCAATACTGAGGCATTTGTGTACTGATAGTGTAATAAACGAGGCTGTGATTTTTAGGAAAAAGGGCAAAATCAACTCGTTTATTAAAAAAAAGGAAGCAATTAGGAGCGGGAACCCGGGAGTAGCCCAGACTCCACTCGACAAGCCAGAAGTAACAACGTAACAGAATGCAAGCACTCTGGGTGCTCCCTCGGATGCAAGCTCCTCAGGAGAACCCTGGGCGGGGTCTTGGGACAGTCCTTATACCCCTCGTCAGTTCAGGATTGGTCCTTCTCAAATCCTCCCTCTGATGGCTCGTATCCAGGGGTCTCATTGGGCTCCAATCCTGTCCTTCAGAGGGGCGTCGAGTGATTGGTTCCTTCTTTCTCTCTTATATCATTTTTCTAGGGCTTTCTATAAACCTCCATCCACTCTACCCATTTATCGCCCCACCTAGTGATCATATCTTAATATTACAACCAACAACTATACAATTTAATAATAACTATCCCACAAAACATCCCATAATATCATCAATTCCCAAAACATTAACTTCATTTATAACAATAGCACTATCTGCCACAGAACTCCCACTAGGTTCAGTGGATGCAGGTGCACGTCCTGGTCAAATAAAACCTTCACCACGGTCACCTTTCAGATAGAGGTCTCTCTTGTTTTCACACTTGATCTCTTTAATGTTCACTATAATAGAAAGTGTTATCCCACCAGGTAGGTTTTGTACAGCAGGTCAAGAGCCACAGCAGCACTGCTGGACCTACTGTGATGGTGATGAAAGATAGCCAGGTCTTAGCAAACACCCCCTCTCCCTTGCCATCGTCTCTGATGGGCAATATGGTTTGCCTTAAAGTGAGAACACTAGGTGGGAATTGCAGGAGGAATGCTTTGAATGCTCACATAATCAATGCATTCCAGAGATGGGGAAGTCGTGGTGATTGCTATCGACTTTGGTAAACATCAGCCCGCAAAACTCTACAAAATGCTGCTGAAGACTGGGCCAGATGAGCAAACTGGTATCCCGAGGTTGCAGCTTCCTGGTGAATCCCCAGCCCCACAGGGACAACTGCAGGGTATGTCCAGCCCTAAGACAGGGAACACTCACTTTTGGGTGGGTGAGTAAAGGTGCTAAGATCTAGTAAAACACAAAGATAAAATCCTAAAGTAGCTACATAGGTGCTTTGTAATTCTGAATTCTGTCTGCAAGGCCAAGGACTGTAAACCTGTTCATTTGCAGCCAAACCTGCTTATATTATAACCTTTTAGACCTGCTTGTATTATATATTGCACTGACAACATTTAGATGCTGTATTAGCAACAAATCTAATCATAATAATCCACATAATCAGTGTCGTATTTCTCATGCCTGCCAAGAGTCTTCTCTCTATCACTCTGCTACACATACAGATTAGAAGGTACCTATCCATTAACAGGAGGACTACTCCTTTACGAATTATGTTGAGCAAATACAGACATTTAAAACTTAAAAAAAAAATCTTAATTTTTTTTTTAAATTAAAATTTAAGTTTAAAATTAAAAACCAGAAAGTGGCATGGTCATTGTATTGGTGCAAGAAAACATCTGACTGCTGTCAGATATTTTTTTCTAACAAGATGGATCAGAGAATCTTATGTGATCCATATAGGAGTCTCTCATTCTAATCTGTATTTTTGTCGAAGGAAATAAATTAGAGTTGCATAGTATTAAGATGTATTGCTGAAGTTATGACACCTGACAATACACAATATCTGTGCTCCTTACCTGTTGGAAGAGGTTGTATCATCATCTTATGCCTGTAATATTTTTTTAATTTTTGCGTTTTATTTGCATATGTGATTTACCAGCAGCATGTTGTGATTTGACAGCCCTCTGATTCTGGCTTTAGTGGGCTGTGACAGAATTTGAATTTCCTAACTAGAACTTTGTGATTATCATACATGGTCTTTAGGCTTCATCTTTTGGCTTCACAGTCCACTAAAGCACCACAATGAGTCACCAGGCATACATTCTCTGAACAGTGAATAAAGGAAACAAGAGGTAGGAAGAATGTGGAGTTTCATTGTTAGAGAATATTCTGTAGATGAAGAAGCCTTTGTCCTTGTCCACAGACAAACACAACTAAAAATTAGGTTCGATATTTGAAGCTGGGTCAGTGCCATTTTGTATGAACATTTTCAATAATAAATTTAATGCTAAATAAAAATAAGACTAGGACAAAACACCAGTTCTTCCTGGTTTGGAGAATGTCTGATCTGTATTTCTTACCTTGTTCACTTCGCATATGCTGTCAAAAGCAGTTTACATGTTTGACTTATGTGAATTCAGTGAGTGTTAAAGAGTTATTCAGCACTTTCTTACATTCTTGGGCAAGTGAACATTATTAGTCAATTCTGAGAATCAAGCAAACAAGATGAATGCCTTTCTGTAACTGAAAGTTTAATTGGCTAACCAAGTTGTGGATTCCAGTCAGCTTGTCCTGCATGAATGAGAAAATAGGAATTAAAATAGCTGAAGTAAGAAATTATACTGTATGGGTTTGGGTTTCTTCCCCTAGGAGAGAAAGTCCTGTTCTTTCAATGTTGAGAGGATATGGGAATATTATTTCCTGGGATATTCAATCGAGTAGTAATTTCCACAGTATTCTATTACAGTTTGTCAGTACAGTTTTCATGACTTTCATAATCATGAATTAGGTGTTAATCTAAAATCCATTAGAATTACACTGATATAAGTCTGTAAGTAAAAGGAAAATTAGGCCCATCAATTCTTAGCATTAACTCAAGAACCCATTTAATGATAGGATTAGGGAAGTTTGTAATTATCTTCTAAACGGGATATTTACCGATAAATTATTATCAAAGTGTCACGTGTGTGTGAAATTTTACTGACATCTGATAGCTAGTTCTACAACAATGGCCTCTAACAGTCAAGAGGAATGTCACTGACACGGAAAAGGTGATTTTTTTTTCCCCCGCAAGAGTCTCTGGGCCTTTGCAGTTGCTGGGAAAAACTTCCATTTGTACAGGCTTTGAGGAGGTACTTTATTTTACTGACTTAGGAACATATTTTTAAGAAATGAACTCAAATTTATATTCCTATAAAAATCTTTCCTCTTTAATTAATTCTTCTCATTTTCATTTGGTGCTTTCCTCTATAACATGATTTTCCTGTAGTGAAATGGCAAAGTCTGAGAACTTTAACTGAAACATATGGCTTGCTTCAAATATGAAACAACAGATAATGCAGACATTTTTTGTTCCCTATGATGGATGGTGTTTTCTTTTGACATAAATTGTATACATTCCTTTTTGACTAAAGGTTGAGAACATTGTTTTGTAAACACAGGAATGCACATTACCTGTACCTACTAACAAATTATTTCAGACTTTTCTGTGAAATGTAATGTGGAGGAGGAATGGAAAAGCCTTTAAAATGTCAGACTGTACGTTTAGTTTACTTTGGTAGTAATATGGGTGTGGCATTTTGTTGCTAGGACACTTAATTTACTCTTCTTTTTTAACTTGTTCATCGTCAGTAATACTGCAAATAATGTTTTCTTTTGTTTGGTTTTTTGTTCGTTTGTTTGGGCGTATCCAGTCTTTGCTGGAAAATTCAAGCAAGGAAAGAACATATACTAAAGGAACCATGTTCAAAAGATCAGCAAAGCTGAGATCTCAGTTAATTCAGAAAGATTTTGAATTTTGCATTTAGTAAAGCGGCATGATTCCAAATGAAGAATAAGGAATCCATTCACATTGCAGCTGGTACACGTTCCTGGGAAGCCTTTTTTCTTCCTTTGTGTGTAAGCCTGTGCCGTCCATTGCATCATCACAAATGGAACCCACCTTAGGGGGAACTGAAAGAAAAAGCACAATAGGACCACGTGATACAAACTGCTATTAGCCTTTCAAGGCACACATTAAGTAGACTATTAAATTATCTCAGAATATTGCTTTGTATTTGCTGAGGTATAGAAGTTGTATGAGCATTTAATTGCCACGTGCCATATTCCCCATTGTGCTTTTAACACACTTCTTCCAGCCCGTCTGGCACGACGAGTGCATGGTAAGTAATTTTAACGGGGGGGGGCTACAGATCCTTTGTTGTCATCCTTACACAGACTGCGGCACACGCGCGGGAAGCTCGTTGTACTGCCCAGCTTTAGATCGAGCTGTAGGATCCCTGCAACTGAGTGAGCCGCACACAGGAGCAGGACAACACCTGGAAAATCAGAACTGTCACAATTAGACTTCTAGCCAGAGACACGGGATTGGCGGGGCAGCAGAACTCAGGTGCTGCCCATTCAGAGCCCCGTGCCGCAGCCCAGCGAGCGCCGGGCGCCCCGGCGGTGCTGTTCTTTTGTGGGCAGCGGGAGCCCCCCGCCTCTGCCCGCAGGGCGCGAGGGTGTGGAGAGGGGTGTGGAGGGGGGTGTGCCCGCCGGCCGTGTCCGCGCCCGCTGCCCCCGGCGCCGCCGCTGCCCTGCAGGGACCAAACCCGCTCCTCCGGGGGCGGCTCCGGCGGGACTCGGCGGCAGCCAGGCGGGCGGGGGTCGCCGGCGGGCAGAGGCGCCGGGAGCGGCCGGGGCTCGGGGAGGAGGGGCTGGCGGCAGCGGGAGGAGGAGCGGGCGGTCACACGTCACTTTCCCCGGCCGCGTGTTTACGTGGAGCTGAAGATGGCGGCGCCGGTGGCCCCGCCACGGCAGCTGTCGTCGCTGTGAGGCGGGACGGGGC